>CM051272.1:9240682-9365682 GCA_027921565.1 Artemia sinica
GAGAAAGAGAGAGAGAGAGAGAGAGAGAGAGAGAGAAAGGTATATACTTGCTTAGTCTTTCCTTTATTCAATTATTATTCTCAAAAATTATACTCGTTTGATTTTATCTTTTTGTTTCTTTCATTCTTTTTGTTTTTCAGTTTTTTCGTAATAGATTTTGATATAAAAATTTTGCGTATCCTGGATACTTTAGTAATTATCCTTTAACAACATTATTATATAAGTAACACTAAAAAGCTTTTTAGTGTTAAACGAGCAAAATGTTTAGTTATTGCACTCTCCTCAAAACTTTTGTTGTTTAACATATTACCTTACGAATTACAACGCCGTGCAAGTTATCTAAAGTACTGAAATATGCTTTCTGTGTATAGATAATTTTCCCTGTCCTACAGCGACAACAAAAATTGAGCGCTCCCCTTTGGAAGCAAGGATATTAACCTCAAAGTGATTTCTGGATTATCTGAATCCGTATTACTCTGGGTTCAACAGCTGCGTTTTTTTTTTTGGCTTTTCGTCAGATTTTACCCGTTTTGCTAAAAGTTCATGCGTCAAAACGGCCCAACGGCTTTGCTGAAATATTTCAACAAAGCTGTTGAAAAAACATCCGTTAAAAGAAGAAAAAAGGGAAAAAAACATTAATTATAATTGTTTTCAGCTCAATTCCATGTTCCTAGTTTTACCCTTTACAATAATTTAAGAATTAAGAAAGAATTAGTTTTTTTACGTTTTAGCTATGCTTGTTATGCATAAGGGGTTTTACGTCAGATAAAACCACAGCTATGCAAGCCTAGCGTTGAACAGGATTACCGTTTTCTATTGACTTCTACGACCCAGAAAAATCTTATTACCACAGAAAATCACAGCGAGCTGCCGTGATTCATTGAGCCGCATAATGATTTGATTCAAGGATTTTGAACTTTGTTGAAGGGGGGTTAAATTGGACAAAAAACAAGCGGATTATACGAGCAATTTGTTGTGATATTTTGATGATTATATGGACGTTAGGCTCCTCCTCCCTGCGTATATGCATGACCTTATAACTCATTATCTTGAATAAGAAAATCCACACAAGCTGTAATCCTATCTTTCAGAGGATCAGCTAATCTAAAATTCGCATTTAAATCGACTGTACAGCTCTCAAGCAACACCCCAAATTTAGTTTTCATCGGGGAACCTTTAAGTCAATCTTTACCTCAGAAGTGGTGTTTCAAAATTTCCGGGAACGTAATTGGAGCCTTTTTTAGAGGGTCAAGTAATCACCTTGCCATGGAAAATAGCCTTGAAGTCATAAGCTCCGCTTTCATCTGGCGGTCGAATGAAAACGCCAACTGAAACGCCCTTTACAGTGCACTGTTGAAAATCACGGTTTTCTAATATTTTAATGTTTGAATTGCTTTCTATCATCATTTTAAAACGCCAATTGAAAACAGGACTTTTATGCACCTTTTAAATACTTTCCCCATAGCTAGGTCAACGTAAACGATATTCTGATCTGTAGACCTGAAAGCCCCTCAAAGCCCCTGAAAGCCCCTCAAGGACAGTAGACAATTTTACCTGAAAGCCCCTCAAGGACAAAAGACATTCCTTGGGACACGAAGATGTTTATTATAATAATAGTACATTATAATAATAATATTATAACAATAGATGTTTTTATGTTTTTCAACACATTTCACTTATTTTTCCCAATTTGAGTTTTTTTCTGTCCTCTGTTAGTTAGTTAACAGTTCTTGGATGGTGGGAAACATGTAAATTAACAAAAATTGTTTGCAAACAATTCACAGAAACATAACAATTGGGCAAGAAGTTTAAAAACCATAAGCCTAGAAATAAACTTGGAAATTTCAGGAATTGTTTGTAGGGCCAAGAGGACCTCAAAGCAAGACAAAAATATGTACTGAGAATATACTAAATATAACGAATATTAGCATCTCAGAACTCTTTATCAATTTTATAAGTACAAAATCTAGCCATCGTGCATTGCTCTGTTATCTAGTTTTTGAATATTACGCTTGAAATTCTCCAGCAATTTTCTCCAACAATAATTTGATTCGTTAGAAAACCTCCAACAGTTTTAACTAAAAGCTTTTGTTTGGACAGCGGAAAATTGTTGGGAAAATTGTTAGCTGTACCTAATTCAAAGCAGGATCATGAGAGAGTTTTTGATGGTCCAATATAGTCGGCAGTGATAATTAAAAGTGCAACATACGCCATTTCTGTAACTTTTCAGGACAGCGAAAAAACAGAACAAAGTTTGTCGGCTATGGTAGCTCTGAAGGATGAGGCTAATGGAGATACATGAAATATTCTTAACCAACTTCTTATGCTCTTTCAGTGGTATAAATTAAGTTCAAGTATTAAGAATAAATTCAAAATTATTCCATTTTATGGCGTATGTCTCCTTTTTCCTATAGATAAGATAATCCTCTTCTGTCAAAAGTATTCTGAGTGAATTCGAAAATTAATCCCTTTTTTGTCGTACTTCTCCTTTTTTTTGACAAAAAAGGAGACAAGTGCCAGGTTCCCATGTAATAGCTCCACAAAATAATCCTCTTGCGTCAAAGCTGATGTTTCTTTTTTATCTTCGTAACGGTACAAGAAAGGACACTTCAGACTGCATGATTCGATTCCTCGTGCTGAGTTTACCCAAGACACAAACATAAGTCGTTTTTGACCCAAATTGTATATGTCACACTTTCAATTATAACAGCCTAAGTGGACCTTTAGACCCGCTATAAATCCCCTTACAGGTCTTATACTCACTCTTTGTTCGACACTGTTCAGTCTTCCCATAGTTAATCCAACATAAACAATAATTAGCGAAAATCCAGCAGTCAGCAAGCCAAAATTGCTTGAAAGTGTTTCAGCCAGTGCGTCATCATAGCTGAAAATAAGAACAAAACGATTTTACAATATATTACTATGTAACAAAATACTGCTATAAGCTCAAAATAATTTAATGTTTGCAGATTTAAATAAATTTTCATCAGAGAAGGAGACAAAGGGAGAGATAAAAAATCATGCTTATCAAAAGCTAAGTTAAGTAATTAAAAGTAATCAAAAACAGTAAGAATGCCAAAAACACTTTCAAAAGTGCTTTAAAGTGTGTAAAAATCACAATTATCATGATAGTCAAAATCTCCTTAATTGAGCAAACTCGAATTAAAACATAGTTAGTTGAAATATGTACAGTAGCTGAAAATTGTTAAAATCTTAAATTAAAACGCAATATCCAATATTAATATAAGAGTGCACAAGACCCGTACGCTCGGTCATATCTTCGGACATGGAGAGGGTAATTTTTCTAAAGGGGTAGACTTTTGAAAAATACACTAAATGGGTGAATTATACCAACAAATAATAAGTCATACGAGTTTAGGGGAAGGGGCAAGGTCTGAAGGCCCCCATGTAATAATGCACGAGTTGTATATTGAAATAACAAATCATGTATTTACGGGGTGATAATTTCGTCGACAAGGAAACTCCATCATAACATCGACGCGTCAGGGCATCGACAGTCATAACATCAACAGATCAGGACATCGACAGTCACAATCGCTACCCGTCAGAACTTCAACAGTCATAACACCGACATGTCAGGACATTGACAAAATTGACAAAGAAATTTAAAGTTTATATAATAGTAATAAGTATATAATAGTTTAGAAAAAATTTCGGCTATATATTAGCACATCAGGGGGGGGGGGTGTAAAGCATAGCATATATTAAACACGTAACCTAACTTAGCCTAGCTATCTTTCCCCCTAAAAACCAAAAAACTAAAGTTTTAAAATTTAGATGTTATGACGGATTTTGTCGATGTCCTGACGTGTCGATGTTATGACTATCGACGTTCTGACGGGTAGCGATTGTGACTGTCGATGTCCTGACGTGTCGATGTTATGACTGTCGATGTCCTGATGTGTCGATGTTATGACGGATTTTTGTCGATGTTACGACGGATTTTGTCGATGTCCTGACGGTAGTGGTCCTGACGTGTCGACGTTCTGACGCTTTCCCCTATTTATAGTTAAAGCATCTGATACATGGAGTATCTATAACAAAAAAATAAAAGTAACAAACACTACACTGAAAAGGGTTCAAAACTTAGAATTTCAAGAATTTAATGAACGAAAAATTTAAAGAATATAAAGCATAAAACTGAGTATGGTTATTTTTAAAGTAAGATACGACGTTCAATGCTGATATCGGACTGCATAATTAACGTTCACTGATTTTTTTTGGGGGGGGGAGGGGGAGGCTAATTTTTCTGTGTGTGGAAACTTTTGAAAGAGACCCTGAAAATTAGGTGGTATTTAGGTGGAATTTGGAATTAGGTGGAATTTAGGTGGAATCATAATCCACGGGAAAATCGTAAGATTTTTGAGAAGGGTCACGGTCCGAAGGCTCCGCGGTTGCATAAGGCCAGGCTTGCGTACTGATATGCAAATCGAATCAATTCATAGTTCAAGGATATGGTACATAAATACTTAGAATTGAAAAATAAAACAAACATATACATAATTAAAAATTAAACAAAGAATAAATTAAAAAAAAACAAGTTTTTTCAACTGAAAGTAAGGATCAACATCAAAACTTAAAACGAACAGAAATTATTAAGTATATGAAAGGAGTTGCCCCTTCCACAAGACCTTGCTCTTTACGCTAAAGTTTTGACTTTTTGTCCTAATTCTATAAGGACGACTCCTGAAACACAATGACCGTTTAATTAGAATAATAAGCTTTGTTTTGAAATCCTATAAAAAAAAACTTTAGCATAAAGAGTAGGGTCTTGAGGAGGAGGCAACCCCTTTTAGATGCGTAATAATTTCCGTTCGTTTTAATGTTTGATGTTGATCCTTACTTTCAACTGAAAAACATGGTTTTTTTTATTTAATTTTTGATCGTTTTTAAGTAATACCAGGAAATCCGGCTCTCTCTCCATGAAAAAATTCTGGTACTTGTGTATTATACGCCACTCAATCAAGTGTGCGATGCGTAAAACTCGAGAACAGACCGGTTTCTTCGTTACTTTAGAAACAAATTTGGGCTATATATTTGCACATTAGGGGGGAGGGGTAAAGTATAGCGGGTCTGCATGCAAAATGTGCTAGGTACAATTATTCTGCATATTGTGATGTAGGAATTGTTTACTGAATTCAATATTTCCAAATACTTTACCCCCCCCCCCCCTTATGTGCAAATATATACCCCAAATATATATTTCCCATCTATTCTGTCACTTGTCTTTGTCTTGTCTAACGCTAAGCTGAAAGAAACGAACGAAAACCGGTTTGTTCTCAAGTTTTACACAGCGTAAACTTTTTTGGGGGGTATTTCCCGTGGGGGTATTTTCCAGGGGTTTATTTTCAAGGGGGTAAACGCCGAGAAGGGGGGGGGGGGTAAACGCCTAGAATCCTATTTGGCACTTAGAGAAACCAGAAACTGCACATGGAAATATTTTTGATTAAAAACTGAATTTGCGATCTTTATTAATGTTTTAAGAAATACCTGTGAAAGTTTCCGCTTAATCAATTAGAACGATTAGGTGCAATTTTCACTGTCCTTAGTATTTCAAACGTTTTTGTTTGTTTTTGTATGACCTTTTTTGGCTAAATAAATAGTCTACATAAGCATTAAACAATTCAATTCAATTGCATAGTATAAAATGGTTGATTGTTTGCTGACAGTATGGGTAATAATTTTCATTTTTTTTTGTTTTTCCAGGATCGTGCCACATATGTTTCAAGTAACATAAAAACATGTCTTGACCCTCATCCCAAATTCTATGTATCTTGTATCTATGTATGTATATATCTATCTATCTATATGTATCTCTATGTATCTATGTATACATGTATCTATGTATCTATATGTATATATCTATCTATGTATATATCTATGCATCTATGTATCTATATGTATATATATCTATCTATATGTATATATCTATCTATATGTCTTCATCCACATTTTAAGAAGAAATCTTATTCATCCCTCTCATTCAAATTTTCTTATCGTGACAAAGCACAAATTTAAATTTTGGGTTTGACCATCTTCTTTCTTTCAAGTTGTAGGTTAATTTGGTCACGCGACAGCCATTTGGAATTCGGCTCATTTTGACATCAAAGTGTATTTTGATGTATATATATCTATCTATGTATATATCTATCTTGTATATATCTATCTATATGTGTTCATCCACATTTTAAGAAGAAATCTTATTCATCCCTCCCATTGAAATTTTCTTATCGTTACAAAGCACAAATTTAAATTTTGGGTTTGACCATCTTCTTTCTTTCAAGTTGTAGGTTAATTTGGTCACGCGACAGCCATTTGGAATTCGGCTCATTTTGACATCAAAGTGTATTTTGATGTATATATATCTATCTATGTATATATCTATCTTGTATATATCTATCTATATGTCTTCATCCACATTTTAAGAAGAAATCTTATTCATCCCTCCCATTGAAATTTTCTTATCGTGACAAAGCACAAATTTAAATTTTGGGTTTGACCATCTTCTTTCTTTCAAGTTGTAGGTTAATTTGGTCACGCGACAGCCATTTGGAATTCGGCTCATTTTGACATCAAAGTGGTCAAACCTTTAACGTTATAAATATATGTTTTGCTGACATGTTCTGTATTGTTACAACGGATCTCTTCAACCCGAAAAACGTACAGATTATCTAGTAGTAATCTACTAGACTGACTTTTACTGTGGCTTAATTGGGCTGCAAGCAACCAAAACCTATCAAGGCATATAGCATAAATTTGCAAATAAAGGAAAAATAACTTGCTGATAAACAAGGACAGACTTAAGAAGCTATTTATGGAAAGGGGTCAGTATTAGTCTATGGCCTTGAGTTTAAGTCCATGGCTCATAAACAGAGCTTCTACTATCCCTGAAATTTTTAGGGTTTTCCCAATTTCCCCAAATGAAAAATGGACTCCCCAAAGTATCCCTCCAAATTAATATTGACGAAGATTGGCGGTTTGTATCTTGTATAAAAATTAGCTTGTTTACAAGCATTAAATTTCAAGCATTAAAGGTAATGTTTTTCAAATATTTGAGAAATATCTCAAATATTTCACAATGTTTTTAGAATTCTACAGGATGCTCCCTTAGGAGCAGAAAAATTCCACAGGTGGTCTGCAGATGATAAAAAGCTAATTTAGAAGTCTATCTAAAGTCCTACACCAGACATGATACCGCTAACTTTTACTACATAATTATGATTTTCTAAAAAACTCAAGCACGCCAAGTTTTCAGTAAAACACTAGTTTTTAGAATTCTGCAAATATTGGGGATAACCACAAGTCAGTTAATTTGAGCTAGTTCTGAAGATTAATTTTGCGTAATCTGTGAATTTTGTAATTTTGTTTCTTTAAGGAGGCCCTAGACGGTCAATCATTTTGATCAAAAGCTTCCGTCAATCGATTGACGTGTGCTTTAATTAATCTTCAATCGACCCTTCAATCTTGACCAAAGCTAAAGGTAACACACTGTTTTTGATCAAAATGGTAGAGTCATTCAAACTTTCTATCAACCACCGTCAACGCTTGACTCGAGCGTCAAACAGGTTCCTAGACGGTCAATCATGCTTGAGTCACTCGATTGACGGAAGCTTTTGATAAAAATAATTGATCCACTAGGTTGACCTTTAAAGTTCCAAATTCACTCTTTATTTTCGTAGGAAAAACTTTTGTGCTTTAAAATTGATTTTTGCTCCTTTTTTGTAATATGCCTATTAAACCTCAAAAAAGGTTTAATCGCCTTGTTTGGGTAATGAAATTAAAGAAGTCAACATGGGTTTTAATTAAATGCAGATTTTACTTCCTACCTCTCTCAAACTTTCTCATGAGCAGTGTCGTTACTAGCCAAAATGTTTGGGGGGGGGGGGGGACAGGAGATTTTACCGACTGGATGGTCATTTTACCGAGTGTTATTTTGTCAATAATTAGCATAATATCCATTTCGAATACAATACGTAAAATCACTGCACGAGTCGGTAAAACAGCAGCATTTACCAACCGAGATTTAGATTTCGGTACAGATCAGGTCACTATTTTAATGCTGATTATTTAACCTAACGAAAAGTTGTGGTACCATCTGTAAAATCACGGCAGGAGTCAGTAAGACTGCTGCGTTTACCGATCAAGTTCGAAATTTCTGTAGATGACATGTCAGTATTTTCGTGGTCTTTATTGAACCAAACAAAGAATTTTACCGACTTATTTGTTTTACCGAATGAAAAAAAACATTGGGGGGGGGGGGAATCTACCACCATTTTGAGGGGTTTATAGCTCTTTTTTAAAATCCCCGAAGATTTGTTTTCACTATAGCCTTTTACTATTTAGTCAAACTTTTATAATAATCATCTCTGAATCACCTTGAAGGATACATTTTTTTTCACTTTACAGTTTTTTTTTTTCAAAACGCGCTTTAAAATTTTGGTTACAGCTATTGCTGCAACCATTACAAAAATGATTTCTTAAAGGATTTAACTTAAGTTATAAATTAATAATAAATTAATATATAAATTATATAAGTTATAGAGTTATAATTATATAATATATAAATAAGTTATAACTTAAGTTATAAAATAGATCGTAATACACTGGAATGATTCTTAAAAAAAATTAATAAAAATTAACATCAACTGCATGGTCACGAAAATCAGCATTTCTTCTTAGCAGTCACTGAGAACTGTTTCACCTGTCTTAATGGATAAATCCATTTATTAAATTGCCGTATAAAATCATTTGGAAAATAAGGAAAATTAATTTTCTTTACTGCAAAATTTACACTTAGAACATTTTTTTTATCAGTGTGTTCGATTTTTTTCATTGACATGACTGAAGAAACAAAAAGAAAAACAAATAGCCAGACAGATGAGTGACGAACCGTGACGAATCATTTAAATTCATCTAATGAAGTGACTGAACAATAAAACATTAAAAGAAATAAATAATTCTATCACAATGTCGAAACTTAGGACATGTAAAAGAGTCATCTTTCACTTCAAAGCATAAAAAGTGGGGCATTGTAATGGCAAAGATTATTAATTATACAGGTTAATTAAAAGTGAATTATTTATACAGATATTAATTTTATCAAAATTTCATATAAAAAAACAACGCCACATTTGCAGGTAGTTTACTTCAGTGGGGAAGTGATGCTTGTGAAGTACGGGGGAGGGGATGCAAACCTTTGAAGCCTTGAGTAAAACTAATTCTAAAATTTCTGAGGAGGAGACAAAATATTACATGTGCAAACAAAAGAAATGTTGAAAACATCTTTTGTGCTATTGATTTCTACAAGGGTGTATCCATTTTTATGGGAAGGGGGTATTTTTTCGGAGAGCGGGATCACAAAAAAATTCAGAAAACGCATCAAAAATTAGTTTAAATGCATTTTTGGTACATTTTTACAAGTTGGACAACAATTTAGGGGGAGGGGTCAAAACCCTCTAGATACGGCCCTGGTCCTTCAGGATGACTTTGAGACACACAGTGACTTCACCCGCTTATCATTGTTAGTAAATAAATATGTAAATGACGCACTGCGTCAGATCCATACAAATCTAGCAGGGATGTTAGATACCCCCCCCCCCAACTTGCGTACGTCACTGATGTAGGGTGCGATTGGTATGTGTATTCACTATTGCTGACTAAGTGGACGGAGTAACTAGGACTCCCTGAGTCACCAAACGAAAATGATATTAAATCTATATGGAGGAGTTTTTCAGAATAATCGTTGTGAGACTCTGCACTTCTCATAGGTTGAAGTCAAAACCTGGCAGGTCTGGAAATTAACTGATCAATGTTCAACAATGGATTTAAATTGATCATGTTGGCTGAAAAACCGCGAAGCTAAGTGACCCTTTTATCAAACAGCTTGGAAACACTAGATGATACAACTCATAGAACGGTTTTTTATTTCGTAATGCCATGTTGGTAGGATTCCTTTTATTTTCTTTCAAGATTTTTAAATATTGTTTCAAGGATTTTCACTCAATATGCCACATTAAAGCAGTGATCCACCGAAACTCCCTGAATGTGCCACAATAATGCCGTGAAAATATACGAGAAGAAATAAAAATCGAAACACTGCTATAAGGTAAAGTAAGCTTATATCATTTATTTTAAAGTTTCAAACAGTAAATATATATGACAAGTTTAAGCAGTAGCTTAGTAGGGAAGAAGTGTAGCACTGCGGAAGAGGTGCCACCTGACAGGGCCACATGAATATTTGGGTAATTGGTGGTAGAGTACCCAAAATTTTATCTCTTAAGCAAGAAATACTCGAATTTAATTTTTATCCTATCGTGAAGTCTTAAATTTATTTCTTTATAATTGTAGGTCGTACATTTCTTTTACTTTTATAATATAAAATATATATTTCTTTTTAATATGAAAAATCTAACACCATTGAGAGGAAAGAATGTGAGACAAAAAAAAAAGTTTGTGCAGTAACATAAGACCAGTTTACCAAACATCTTTATTTCCCACATTTAAATATGTTGGGCTTGAACATTACCGTACTGCACAATTTCGTAAAAAGATATTCTTTCCTTCTTGTAGTGAATATGTCACGGAGAAAGATCAAAATCTGGTAAATGCTGAGATTCCCCGGTGTATGTCCAATTTTTTTTTCTCTCTGCTTGGACTAAATCAGCTCTGTCAGTATTATGCAAGGTTTGATGGTTAAAGTTAGGTTAGGTCGGGTTAATTTAGGTTACACATCTCAGAAATGGGCTAAAAACCTAACCTAACCTGTCACCATCAAACCTTGCATAAAACTGAAAAATCTTACTGGCAAAGCTGACTAAATCCAAGGGGAAAAAAAAAGTAATTTCGAACATTCGCCGGTGAATGTCGATATTCTACAATTTCGGTATTTCACAGCAACAAATATACATGAATAGACAATCCAGGCGAGATGATCAAATGGTGTTGAGTGTGTGTTCTAAAATACGCAATATCTTTATGTGCTTCTGGGTATACTGACAGCAAACAAGGTTGAGCACTGCACAATTTTACAAAAGGATGTTCTTACCTTCTAGTAGTGAGTACATGAATCGATACTCCAGGAGGGACAGTCAAATTAGTGTTGAGTGTGTGTTGGATAAAGTCCAGTTCCCATTGATCAAGGATAGATGCATTCTGAAAAACAAAATAATTTTCATTTATTTTCTATTGGTTTAGAAAATAAAATAAACTGATATTTTATCAATTTATATATTTATATTTTATTATTGTCAGCACACTGTTTTCGTATTTTGCATTTGTACAAAACTCCAAGAAGTCGGTATAAAATTTAAATTTTTAATTCAGGGAAAAATACCCTTAGGGCCCAATCACAATGTAATTTTACTAATAACGAGCTTTAGCTAGCGTTAATTTGAGCCAAGCAGATTTTTAGAAAATTTTCTGATTGATTAAAAAAATTTCCAACAAATTAGACTATTATTGGCTTAAATTAGCATAAGCTAAATTTCGGCATTCGTAAATGTCATTATGAATGAACCTTTATCCAGTGTTTCATAGGATAGAGGTTGACTTGCGATGACCTTCAAGGGAAGAAAAATATGGAGTAAAAGAAAAAGATTTAAGGACATTTACATATTTAGTAAAGGTTAGAATTACAGTATTACTTAACGGTATGAAGCATAGGCCAGAACTTGAATTTCGAGAAGTTAATAGTCCTCATTTAGTCATAGTATTGATACATATTATTACATATACATAGTACATATGCATATTAGTAAAGGTTAGAGTCATAATATTACTTAACGTTATGAAGTAGAGGCGGGAAGTTTAATTTTTAGGGATTTTGATTGTCCTTGTGAGGAGTTTGGTCCAACTTTTTGGACATTTTTTGAACTGGAAACCTGGTGTTTCACAACTACAGCAAAAAAAAAAAAAATCAAATTGACATTAAAAGAAATAAGAAATAAACACAGAAAAATACGAAAAAGAACTACGGAAAAAAGACTAGCAATTAAATAATAACCATATCACTTTAGAAATTAACCATAAACATTGAATCATTGATTAAATTTGATCAAATATAAAAATTGATCAAATATAATATTTTAAATTGATTGATTAATAATATTTTAAATAGCAATAAATAATTTAATAGTTAAATCGATCAAATTTAACTAATTGGTTTTGCTTATTTATTTTCGTCGTTCAATGTAGCGTCACTACGTTGTGTTGCTAAGGTGTTTTAGCATCCACGCTTTCCAAGTCTAGAATTGTACTTGTGCCCTTTTACTAATCATGAAATAGCGTCCAGGCACTAACAGCAGCCTTGTTATCATTTGTCGTAGTTTTTCCAATTCCTGGCGAAATTTTCTAGCAAATTTCTAATCCCGTTACTGATTTTCTTAAAAATCCACTAGGTATGATCTATACATTCATGAAAAGATGTTTCGGCAAGGCCGACTTTGAAAATTTCGGTCGCCAAATAGTTGGCCTTATCGGTTGATACATTCGGTTGAGATGTACAACGATTTTGCGTAAAAAGAAATTATTAAGCTAAAATCTGATTACACAAGTGACTTGCATGTGATTACGGCTTAAGGATTATTTATGGACTGTGGCTTTGGATTAGTATTCAGCACTATTATCATCTGAATCGTGCATTGAAATACTTGGACTACTCGCAATTACTTGAAATTATTTGCAAATTACTGGATTAAGAATTTTGCAAATTACTCAAAGATAAGTAATTATTTATTTTCAGTGCTACGCTCATGTCGAAATTCAAGCCTTTTGACATTGTTCTCGCTAGTTTCAAAAGTTACCCCCCTTGGCCAGCAATTGTTTTGCAGTCAAAAAGTCGTGCTAAAGGATTATGGAGATATACAGTTTTTTGCTACGGCGATCATTCTGAGCACCAAGTGGCAGAGTCTAATTTGAAATTACTTTCGGATAACCCTAGTGCTCGCAAAAGAACGGAAAAAGATGTTGGTAAAGCATTTACCGAATTAGATTTGTTTCCAGACATTTATAAATCGTCATCACCTACTTATCTAGCATTAAACCCAGCGAGCGTTATTGCAGAAGACTCACTGGCACCTAGCCTAATCCTGCAAAAAATAGCTTTTACCCAGGATGAATTAAATCGGACACAAGTGAATCTTACAGCTGAGATTTCCCATCAAGTTAAGGCTAAACTATCAGACCCTGATACAGCAAATCAAGCAATTGATATTATAGTAAAAAAAATTCATGATGCTATTTCCATTGATTACAACCCAAAATTCCAAGAAATAGAAAAATCACTCAAAGGACTATTTGCAATGGTTAAAAGCTTGGAAAGTAGGATTTTGTCATTGGAATCGAAAGTGGATGATTTTGAACAAGAAAAGATTTTGGATTGCTTAGTGATGAATGGAGTAAGGCAGAGGCCTGAAAATGATCTAAAGAAAGAAGTATCGGTTATCATTAAAGACAAGATGCTGGTCCCTGGTTTTGAAGTTAATAATATTGTAAATGTTTATCGATTTAGTTTGAATGACTCTAACGATCAATCTAAAGTGTCTCCAGTGCTAATACGCTTCAAAAATGTGGAATTAGCTCGAGTTATTTTCAAAGAAAAGACTAAACTAGCAAAGAGTGGAATATTTTTATCAGAATCGCTAACAAAAAAGCGTCGTGAAATTTTAAATGCGGCAAGAGATTGCTTCGGTAAATTTAATGTATGGACTGACCGCGGGCAAATTTTGGCCAAACCACCTGGTCAATCAATGATACGAAAGATTCGATCATTTGCGGATTGTGCTTAGATGTTTTTTTTTTTTTTTTTTTTTTTTTTTTTTTTTTTTTTTTTTTTTTTTTTTTTTTGTGCATGTATATTTTATGATTTAATGCCATATCTAAAATCGATTGTCTTTTTTTTACTGGCAAATTAGAAACGCCCCCAGTTGTAGGACGGCTTTTTGAGCTTGAAAATAACCCGTTAGATGTTTTAAGCATTATCAATAATTCTATCGGACATGTCAACAGTGATTTGACCACAGTGAACCACACAGTAATAAGTAAATATGTTTCTAGTCTGAGGGAGGCTGTCAAGCGGGATGGATATTTTTCAGTGCTCCAGTTGAATATCCAGGGTCTTTGTTCTTCAATTGACCATCTAAAACAGATTGTTTCTGATGGGCTACCTGACGTTGTTGGTTTATGCGAGACTTTTTTAGATTCTAAAAATGATATGCTTTTGGATTTGCAAGGTTATAAAATGGAACGACTGAATCGACAAAAGATGGCCAAGGGTGGTCTTGCTTTGTATATTTCTAATAATCTCCCATATTCTCTTAGAATGGATTTATCCAGAAATATCGAAGGTGTCTTTGAGTCACTTTTCGTAGATATGAAATGTGGAGGTAAGGATTTAATTGTTGGTATTATTTATCGATCTCCTAGTGGCTCTATTCCACTGTTTCTACACACCCTTAATGATCTACTGGATACCATCCTAAAACAGTCGACTGAATTAATTATTATGGGAGATTTTAATATAAACTTGATGGATATAAAGTCTTCTGTATCTTTGGATTTTCTGTCGTCCATGCTTGCCGCAGGTACTTTACCTTCTGTATGCATCCCATCTCGCATAACAGAGAGTACCTCATCTCTGATTGACAATATTTTCTGTACGGCCACCTTGATCCAAAATTATGTTTTAGTGAGCGACATTTCCGATCATTTCCCTGTTTACTCTAGATACTGTTTTGATAAACTGACTATTGAGAGGACTTGTGAGTCTGGTAAGAGGCCTTTTAGGTTTGGTGAAGTGGAATTGATGCTTCTTAGGTCAAGATTGGCAGAAATTTCTTGGGGTGGTTTTGAGAGTGATTCTGATTTTTGTAATTTATTTGATACTTTTTATGAGTCTATTAAAGACGCTGTTCTTGATATTTGTTCTGTTTCACCTTCTAATCGTAAGTCTAAGAATGCTTTTCCTCTAAATCCTTGGATGACCCCTGGTCTCCTTAGGAGTTGTAGGAGAAAAAATAATCTCTGGAGGGCCTTTAAGTCTGCTAGCCCTTCAATGAAAGCTATTTGCTTTCAGCGATTTAAAATTTATAGGAATATTTATAATTCTGTGTGTCGAAAGGCCAAGTCCCAGTATTATTTTAATTGTTTTTCAGATTGTGGTAAAGATATACGAAAAACTTGGCAGGTTATAAATTCTGTGCTTAGGCCCTCTTTTCAGTCTCCATCAACCCCTTCTTTTTTGGATCTCGATGGCAAAATCATCGAAGGTGAACTGAATGTTCAAGATGCATTTACTTCATATTTTGCGAATATTGGTAAAAGGACCGCTTCGGCTGTTGGTTCTTCTCCTTCAGGATCCGACTTCAGGTCTTATCTTGGGCCACCTTGTATGAAGTCAATGTTTTTGGAACCAGCGACGGAGAAAGAAATAGCTAAAATTGTTATGGGATTGAAAAATTGTTCGTCGTCTGGCCCTGATAATATTCCTACTAAAGTAATTAAGTTCATACTTCCTTCCATTATTTATCCCTTAACAAAACTTATTAACCTCTCCTTTCAGCATGGTATTTTCCCGAGTAGTCTCAAGCGTGCTCGAGTCATCATATTATATAAGGGGGGGACACGAAATGATCCAGCCAACTATCGGCCAATTTCTTTGTTGTCTGTGTTTAGCAAAATATTTGAGAAGGCGATGCTTTCTCGTCTTAATAATTTTCTTACTTCTAAAGATTTTTTTCACAATTTTCAATTTGGTTTTCGAGCAAATCATTCGACTGAGCATGCTTGTGCAGTTTTACTGAATTATCTTCACTCTGCCATAGATTCCCATTTGATTCCTGCTGCTTTGTTTCTGGATGTTCGTAAAGCCTTTGATTCTTTAACCCACAGTGTTCTTCTATTTAAACTTTCTCATTTTGGCGTAAGAGGTAGTGCGTTTTATTGGTTCAAGTCTTTCTTGTCTGGTAGAATAATTTCTGTTGATCCACTTTTTCGCTCACCATCAAGTGTTGACCAGGGGGTCCCTCAAGGGTCAGTTTTAGGGCCGGCACTGTTTTTAATTTATATAAATGACCTAATTTTTGCAGTTAGAAATAAAAATCCTCTTTATTGCTGTCGTCTATGTCATCCAACAGTCTCCCTTACCCACAACTATAGTTTGCATACCTCGGATTCTCTTGTTACTTTTGCCGATGATACCACCCTTATTACTTCTGGGAGAACAGAGGATGAGGTTCGTACAAAGTTAGTGGACCTCTTTGAGAGAGTTTCAATTTGGTTTGATGCTAACTCTCTTGCCTTAAATGTTTCTAAAACTAGTTTTTTAGTTTTTTCTCGTATATCCCAGGCTTGTCCTCAATTATCTGAAATTCATATATCCAAAGGCTTTATTAGTAGACCAAAGGATGGCCATGTCCGTTTCCTAGGTATCCTCCTAGATGAAAATTTATCTTTTAAACACCATATTGATTTGATTAAAATGAAGGTATGCAGAAACCTCGGTATTCTAAGAAAACTAAAACATATCTTTCCAGGGCCAATTCTAAGAATCCTATTTCATAGCTTAATTCATTCTTATGTTTCCTATTGTTCAGTCATATGGATGTCTACTTTCCCTTCTTTTCTCAAACCGCTTTCGAATACTTATGATAAAGCTATAAATCTTATCCAGGATGTAAATCGTTCGGCAACTAAACCGTTACTTGATATTAAAAAACTTTATATTCTTTCCTGTGCGTCTTTCGCTTTTCTTCAGCTCCATGGTGATATTCCTAGGTCCCTTAGATTTACGTCTTCTTTTGTATCTGATCGGTCAAATTATCAACTCCGTAGTTCTCTAAATATCCAAATTCCCCATACACCAACAATAAGATCCGATTTTAATCCTCTTGTTGCGTGTCATTTGACATGGAACACCCTTCCCGATTCGGCTCGAGAATGCCACTCGTTTGGCACCTTCAAAAGACTAGTAAAAAAATATTTGTTTTCATGTGATTAATTTTCTTTACTTTTGCCTGCTGCCAATAGTTTTTTTCATTTAATTCTTTTTTTTTTTTTTTTTTTTTTTTTATATATATAGATGTTGTGATTCACTGTAGTTTGATAAAGCTTATTTAGTGAACTCTCCTTTTTTTTATAGATGTTGTGATTCACTGTAGTTTGATAAAGCTTATTTAGTGAACTCTCCTTATTTTTTATTTTTTTTTCTTTTCGTTTTATTAAGCAAATGCTTTACATGTTAAAAGTTCAAATGCTTATGTTTATATGTTTAAATATTAATGTTATGTTTATATTGTTTAAATCTTAAGCGTTTAAATGTTTAATGTTTATTTGATCTTTTCATAATCCCCCTCCTACAGGCCATGGAGCCTTTGTGGGGATTTGTAGATTGTTATGTAATTATTTTACTGGTATATGGAAAATAAATCTATCTATCTATCTATCTATCTAATAAAACTTTTCTTTTGTCATCAATACGATATAACCCTATAAAGATTCACTTTAGGTATGAGGCAAGAAAATATATATGAAAAATCAAAACAAATTTTTCGGAGCATAAAAAAAGGAATAAATCAAGACCTAGGTAAGTAACCTTTTGTCAGGGAAAATCCAAAAGCACAGCCAATAATAAAAATGATAGATTATGAGATAGGATGTGAATTCCCCCTGAAACGTGTTAATACTTTTATGATACGGGCAAACTTCAAAGAAATATTCCCTTTATGTAAAACCCTTACGGTATGGGCTTGAAGCAGTTTCATAAGATTAATCATAGGTAAACACGAAACGGTTTTTTTTCCTCGGAACTCTGAAAACCCCAGAACCAGATACAAGAGATTATTATAAGCTTCCGTATCTAGCGGGATATTTTGACACCATTGCATTAGCTAGGCATTATATTTAGATATGCTGGCGTCAGTTGGGAAGGGGGCAGGTCAGGGCGCATTTTCTATTAGATTTTCTGAACCCCCTTGTATAGATTCTGAAAGACACGTTTTCAGAGTATTTTAATTGGACATAAGTTTTTTCGAATTTTAGAAGAAAAATTGCCGCCCCCTGTAATTTTAAAAACCCATTTACCCTCCTCCCCCTGAATTTTGTGAATTAACCCCATTGACTGGCTTTCCTTATTTCGATGCAGAAATAAAATTATTTTGTTTTTTATAATTTAGATTTCCGCTTTTATAATTACGATTTCTTAACCAATTAAAATATAATTAATAACTAAGACATTTAAAGTAATAAAGATGTCTGTTATTGAAGTAAATAAGTAGTCATACTTGCAGGGGTGAAGCTGGGTTTTTGAGTTTTGACGGGGGATATAAAGAGTGTACCAACGATATCGTCCAGTGTACCTACAAAGTTCCAAGGCATCAGCACAGCGTGCCCCCCCCCCCTAGCTGTACCCCTACAGGCTTGTTTATAGAAGATGAATAGTCACAATAAGCCTCGGATTTCGCAAAATAAGCATTAGAAAGAAAATAAAGCCGTTAAATCCCAAGGACACCAAACATAAAATTGTTGGCCTCTCTGGACGTATTTTAGGTCTAACCATTCCTGAAAACCACGCTTTTCTAAAGTTCTTTCTCTTGGTTCAGTCGCAATAATAGAATTTTCAGGGCAATACCACACTTTCGTCCGTGCTGCCACACTAAACAGCGAAAACTACTAATACTACTACTGCTGCTAACAACTCACCGCAGTACCAAACCGCATGAGGCCAACACAGCTACGAACGTTTATCCTCCATCCCAATCTATTCAAAGCCTCCCTCTTTACACTCTCCCAGGAAGTTCCAATTCCTCTTAAATGTTTCCTTACGACATTTTCCCACCCCAACCGAGGACGACCTGCTTTTCGTTTAGCCCTAGACGGTCGACCGAAAGAACAATCTTCGACAATCTATCACCCTTCATCCGCACAACGTGACCTAGCAACCTCAAGCTTTCTTTCATTATAGCCCTAGAGAGCGGTATTGAACCACATTTTTTGTACAGCCTATTGTTTGAAATACGGTCAGTCAGCCGGGTACTCAAAACAATCCGTAGGCAATTTCTCTGGAAAACATTTAGCAAATCTTCATCCGCTTTTCAGAGCACCCATGCTTCAGAACCGTACTTGACCACTGTCATCACTGTAGCTTCTAATATTCTAATCTTGGTTTGCAGACTCATCTTCCTATTCTTCCAAACTTTTTTTAACTCTAAAAAAAACACCCTGAGCCTTGGCTATTCTACTTTTAACATTTTCACTGCTCCCACCTTTTTACTATAGTACTGCCTAGGTGAGTGAAGCTGTCCGCTTGATCGATCATTTCGTTATCCAACATCACCTATGGTTCTACTTTCTACAGCGAATAAAATGAAATGAAATTATTCTTTTTTGCGAAAGGGATTAAAAAAAAACGTCTTTCTTTTCACGAGGAAGGTGGTTCCTCGTGAAACCTGGTTCTAATAATAAAAGTGTTATTTGCCCAAATACTATTTTTATGAAATAATAATTGAGAAATTTCAATTAATTGATTCAATTTTACGAACTTATCTAATTTTTGCAAGATATCAAAAACTATTATTTAAAAAAACCTACGAAACATTTTGGGTCATTTCTGCGTTTTAATTTTTCTTAATTAATCAGATTAATTGATTACTATCATCACACTAATTTAATGTTTCAGCCTTCAAAATAATAATGCTAACATTATTTTTACAAACATAGTATACAACAAAATATTTATAATAATAGGTCTGTTATTAAAAAATCAGTCAAACTTGACTAGTCTATGAATAATCCATGAAAAGATTTGCCTCACACTCTACTGCGCATGTGGCAGGGTGTCAAGCGGAACTTACTTTGAAAATAAATTTAACTTGTAATGAGGCCTTTTTTCTTTCTTGGCATTTGCACCTTTTTAAGTGTAATTTGATGAGACCTCTTTTTCTTACATTCTAGAAGCAGTGGCGACAATTCACAAAAATTCAGGAGGGGTGCACAAAATATATTTCTAAAATCTAAGAAGGAGCGCAGATTCGCCATTTCTTAAACTTTTCAATGAAAATACGGAAAAGGCATTTTTTTTTAAATAATAATACCCCCAAAAAGGGAGAAGGATTCCATGTCCCCACCCTGTGCCCTTAACTGGTGTCATTATCTGGGAACTTGAAATATTTCGAAATAAATTCTATTTATTTCGCAAGCCCGTTTAAACTTTTTGAGAAGGTATTTATTTTACACTTTTACCTTATTAAAATATTTTGAATTTTTAATATTTTAATTTTTTAATTTTAGTTTCGGGTCAGTTAATGGAACAGACGAAAAGCCATTATTTGACAACTTATTTTTTTTTCAATATTTATCAAATTTGACTAAATTCAAACGAGTTATCGAAACTTAAAAGGAACATTTGATTAAAATAGGTAATGTTGATTGAACCAGAACGGGGTATACAAAACAGGGACGATTGATTGATTTTGCTAAAGGTTTAGAAAAATAAAACACAATTTCATACCTTTATTTTCTAAGACAATAAGGAGGGCCTTCACCAAGTAAAACTGGGGGTATAAATACCGAGCGGACATTATTAGTGAAATTCCATCTTCTCTGGGAGTCCCACTACTTCTGTCAATTCAGAGAAATGTAGGAAGGGGGCAAAATGTATTTTTCAAATTTTTTCAAGAAAAATACAAAAAACAAATCAATAAAAATACAAAAAGACATTTTCAATGAAAATACCTTAAAATAGGTACTTTCCAAATATAATTGGGTTTAAATGCCTTTGTGTCCCAAATTGGCATCCCTGAATCACCCTTTATAGGGCCTGCACCTTGCTCTCCTTATAATTGTTAGAGTTTTCGTCTAAACACATACTATTATGTCAAAACACTATTTAAAAAGGGGGGAGGGTAAAAAACAGAATAAAAATTCTAACGAATACAGTGGACCAGAGAGGCAAGATCCCTATAACACAGTAACAAGAGTGCCTTAGTTTTGTTGACTCCGCTTTTGTGACATATATTCAGAAACTAGTCATTTTGTTTGCCAAACAATACTAAAAAGGGAAGTCTAAATTAAGGACTTTGTTAATCAAGCTAATTCTAATAGCCCCTACTTCTGAAAGGACTATTGCCATCTGTGTGAGATCCTAAACCTGTCAAAGGAATCAAAAGTTTTTAAGTCACACAATTTATCACAGGTAATCTTTCTGGTTCTGTTTTTAAAATGAGTTTAAAAAGTATCAGATACATATGAAAAAAATGACCTTCTGTTATCCGAATTTTAACTTAACAATGCCAAGAATTATTAGCAGAGATAAAATCATCAAGTAAAGGTCCCTGTGGTACACCGTTTCAGAAAGTGTGGGGTTTAGAACACAGATTTAAGCATCGGATTAGCAATGTAATTCCAAGTAAAATTTTAAGACATGTCAGACGACGATGAATGTATTCATATAAGACTACTTAGAACTTAATTGAAGCCAGGAAACGTTACTGGAATCTAAGCTATTTGATCAATAGCTTTGGCTACAAAAGATAAATAAATAATCGTCCAAACCTGCTTATTTGTTTTATAGTTTGGTCACAATTGCAAAACCATTTTGGCTTGCAAAAAGACCTTGAGAATCTAGAGGCACTCCCAACATGGCGTCGACAAATCACAATTAGGCGCAAAATTTATCAAACAGTCCGTGGTAATGAACTATAAGCAAAGAGTGACTTGGTCTAGTAGTAACCAAAACTCTTAAAAGAAGGAAATTTGATAACATATATTACATAAAAGAATTGGCTTTCTATGCTGATTCCAACTATGTAAAATTGATTAAGTATAGTGTCACCGATCAAAACTATATTGTATGATTTTCGAAAAAGGGAGAAAACACTTCCAGAAGTCAGGTAATTTTAATAAAGACCCCATCAGCAGATTCAGAGAACACTACTGTAGAAGGTTCAAGCTCCTGTCCAGAATAAACGTGAATTTTTTGATTTTTGCAAGAAGAAAGATCACAGAAGCGTGTTAATTTTTGTTTTGTTGGGGAAGAAAGTTTCAGGGTGTAATTTTTCATAGAAGTTTTACACAGTGAGGGGGTGGGGTTCCTTGCATGATTTTAAAAACTGTCAGGAATTAAATAAAAACATGTTTTTTCGACTAAAATTAAGGAGCAACACTTAAAATGAATAGAAATTATTCCGTATGCGAGGGAAGATTTACCCTTCCTCATCACTCACTGTTTACGCTAAAGTTTGTCTTTTTGCCACAATCCTTGAAGAACAACTTCTGAAGCACAAGGGCTGTTAAATTTGAATGAGAAGGATTTTTAAGACTTTAAAACTTTAGCGTGAAAGATCTTTAAGACTTTAGCAGAAATAGCAAGGGATGAGGAAGGGGCAGCCCTCCTTACATACGGGATAATTTTTGTTCGTCTTAATTTTGAATGTTGCACCTTACTTCCATTAGAAAGAATTTTGTTTTATTTAATTATAATAAATTATAATTATATTTATAATTATTATATAATTATATATTATAAACATAATAATAAATATAAATATAATTGCATTATAATTATAATATAATTATAATTAATTATACGTGGGAGGATCTTTCCATGGAGGAAGTTTTCATGGGAGAAGGGACATAGCTATGAAGGGGGCGCCGGATTTCCCAGCATTATTTAATAAAAACGATCAGAAATTAAATAATAAAAAAAAAATATTTTTTTCAACTGAATATAAGGAGCAACATCAAAAATTAATACGAACAGAAATTGTTGAATTCTAACAATTATGTTATAATTAGTGTAAGGGAAAATCATTCCCTTACAAACGGAAGAATTTTTGTTCGTCTTAATTTTGAATGTTGCTCCTTACTTTCATTAGAAAGAAAATGTTTTTTTTATTTAATAAACAGTAGAAAATAACAGCATTTAAGAATATTAAGAAACCGTCCCATCTGTTGTTCATTCATGAATAATAATATCACAAGGAGGACATAAGACGAGTAAAATAAATACCTCTTTATCATTTGATAAAAACCAACTCATCACTGTAGTTTTTACTCCTTGAAGATCTCCACTGTTGTCTCGGTTGAACCCAGAGAGTAGAACAGAAAAAGATTCGATTTCGTCGGCATATTGGCTGTGGAATTAAATACAAAAATTAAATACATAAAATTAAATGATTAGATCAGCAATATTGAACAATTTTAAGCAAAAGCCAGAGCCTTTTTAAAGCTTATAAGATATTGTATAACATTAGTAACATAATCAACAATAATTATGCGAAATTAATTACATTAAATTGCTATTCATTATATCAATTATTTATTTTGTTTTGCTTACATTATTATTAATTACATTACATTAAGATTCACACATTAATAACATAATAGCATAGATATACAGACATAAAAATGGAATTATTTTTGGAATTTTATTTTATTTACCCGAGGTTCTTTCAAAACTTTATGATTTTTATATATCTTAAAAAATAGTGCATTTATTAGAGTATTAATACTTATTGCTGTTTTTTATTTAGTATCCGGATTAATAACTTTCCTTTCTTGTTGGAACCCTTAGCTGTAGTTGGGTTCTTTCCAGTCAATTTTTTTTTATCCAGAGGCACCAAAGAGGACGAGTGGGTTCCGCACAGATTCCCTCCCTCTGGATTTTGAAAATTCCATTTTAGTATCTTCATTGAAAAAACCCTATTTTAGTATTTTCATTGAAAAAAAAAAATCAGAAAAACCACAAAATTGTCCTCTTAGATGTACACAAAAATATTTGTAACCCTCCCCCCACACACACATAGGTTCTGAAATAGTACCCCTGTCTAAAACAAGTAAAGAGCAAGCGGTTTCGAAATATGTGCATATGAAAATTTTTAAAATATGTTTATAGGAAAATCTTAACCGTTATAACTGTCAAAGTGTTTAACAAGGCATGACAACAATTCAAAAATCTCTAAAAACAAAACCAAAAGTTTGAAGCTTAGTAGAAATCGTTATTAGAAAAAAATCACTACTGAATTTCTTTTCTTATAAGTATAAGCAATGTGTTTTTAAGACATGAAAAAAAGTTCAGGTCTTTCATGTCTTTTTAAGACATGAAAAGTTTTTTAGTTCAGTTCAGAATCGCTAAAGTTATTATGTAAAGTGCGAAAACGTTTACGGTGCCTGAGCAATAATTTTAGTGTTTTAATTCAGCCTAGAGAAATACCAGCAAATTTTAATTTTTTTTTTTTTTTTTTTTTTTTGTTAGATAAAATCAACTCGCTACATGATTAAGCTTACAGGTTTGAACGTAACCAGCTATTTAATGTCAGTAGGAAGGCCCAAAAAACGAAAATTTGCAATTATTACAAATGATGATTCTCTATTTCGACAAGGGATTACAACAATTCAAAGACCTTAAAAAAGAAAACCAAAAGTTCCAAGCGTAGAAATCTGAGTAGCTTCAATAATAAAATATCTTTAAAAATACTCAGTGTGAAAAGACATTAAATTGCGTAAAGAGCAAAGCAGGTAATTACAAAAATATTTTATATATTATCATACAAGCGATTACAACAATTCAAAAACCTTAAAAAAGAAAACCTTTTTGGACGCAACCAGTTATATAATGTTAGTAGGAATGCCCAAAAAAACGAAAAAAATGCAATTATTACAAATGATGATTCCCTATTTTGATAAGAAATTGCAACAATTCAAAAACCTTAAAAAAGAAAACCAAAAGTTTGAAGCTTGGTACACATCGTTGATAGAAATCGGACTAGCTCCAATAATCAAATATCTTCCTATAGACTGGAGTGTGAAAAGACACTAAATTGCGTAAAGAGCAAAAAATGGTAATTGCAAAAATATTTGTGTATATTTTAACAAGGGATTATAACAATTCAAAAACCTTAAAAAAAGAAAAGCAAAAGTTTGAAGCTTAGTAGAAATCGTTGTTAGAAATTGGACTTGCTTTAATAATCAAATATCTATGAAAAGACAGCAGTATGAAAAAACAGCAAATTTTCTGCAGTTAGAAGACAAGCGACAATGAGAATCCATATATAGAAACCTACCCCGAGCCGACTGCTGGGCCTGGCGGCTTCGCCACTGGGCTTACTGTTCTATATATATATATATATATATATATATATATATATATATATATATATATATATATATATATATATATATATATATATATATATATATATAATATATATATATATATATATATATATATATATATATATATATATATATATATATATATATATATATATATATATATATGTATATATATATATATATAAACTTTAAGGAAAGGAAAATACGAGGTCATCCCGCTATGTTCATAGTAAGTTATAAAAATTCATTTTCAGAACATATCCTCATTTTTTCTCTATTTACCTAGCACCATCCCCCTCTCTATTTAAACGGTCTGTCAAAGAGCCTGCTCGGGCAATATTTCTGAAACACAATGCAAAGCGAGGGGAACACCAGGCACTATGGGAAAATAAATTTTATAGATATGTTAAATTCCCCCTCGAAAAGTTTGTTAAAGTATTCTCCTTAAGCTTTAGTTTTGTGGGCCTATGATTATAGTTGCCCTTGTTGTCGATAAAATCGATGAAATAAAAACAGAGCAAACTACATTTTTATTTTACTTTAAGGAAAGGGAAAGTCGGCGTCATGTCACTGATCTTCATGATGACCGTAAAACATTTGTGAAAAAAAACATTTTCACTACTCGGTTCAGTAAACCGGATCAATCCTAGCAACAGTTAAGTACTACACAAACAACTTTACCACATTTCCAAAACATTCAAGGGTATATATTTAAAAGATATAAATAAAGAATTTCCGCGAAACCTGTATATAAGGAAAATTAGAAATTAGAAAAAGTGTGAGATAAAGGAAGAGAATTGAAGGAATTTAAATGATTATTTGAATCCCTAGCAAATTTTTAAGTGCAAGCAAGAAGATGGTATATAAGCTAGGCCGTTTTCAGAGGGGTTAGGGGGTTTGACCCCCCCCCCCCTCCACCCTGAAATGTTCGCCCGACTCATAAAAACGTAGCGAAAATAAATTTAAACAAATTTTGATGCGTTTTTGAAATTTTTGTACCCCCCTCCCCCCTCCGAAAAAGGAATCCTGGATATGGCCCTGTATGCAAGAAATCTGTGATACACATACTGATATTAAAACTTATAGCTTATCTTATACGAATTATTACATTATCTTTTCCTACTTACAAAAGGTATTAGATATAGAAATTTCTTTTCAAATCCACCCTTAAACATCCCTGTATGGAAAACACTTCCCATGCAAAAAAGTGATTTTCCTTGTTGGTCAGGGTGCAGGACTTTAATTTTACCATAAGAAGTTGTTGGCACCAGTAATTCCAATGGTGCAGTGTTCACTTCAATCTGACACCATTTTCGAGGGTTTTCAGGTTGTTTTTCGACATTCTGAAATGACATTCTGAAACTTTTGAAATAAATATTGAAAATGTGTTCTTGAAGTAAATTTTTACCAATAATTAGCCGAAATAACGTATACCATTCCTGAATCAGATTGTTTTTGGCAGATCTTCCTCACTTCACAGATCTTTTTTTTTTTTGTCAAAAAGCATTTTTGAATTCCGCGTTTCAAGTGAATATTAGATGCAATCAAGAAGAAGATAGTAAAAAAAAAATATGAATATGTAAATATTAAAAGTTATAAGTACTAATCTACATGAATTATCTTATATTCAGAATTATTCTAAGAAAAAGTAAAAAAGGGACATCATCCTTAATTTTAAACGAGTAAAAAAAGAAGAAAAAAAAAATCAAAATTAACTTTGCAGAATCTAACTGTTAAAAAAGTTGACACATTTTTAGTACACATTCAAAACATTCAAGGGCATTAATTAATAGAGGAAAAGGAAATTGGACTATAACTACGTACTAACAAAAGACAATTTGGCGTGAATAAGTTTTAAGAGGCAACCTTTTAGGTGTTTTCTTTCTTTTTACAGTCTATTGAGTTGATGGTAATTCTGACAAACGTTTTTTCTTTTCTCTCTGAGGGGCTTGACTAAAAGGGAGCCAATTATGTAAACATAAAATTATATATATATATATATATATATATATATATATATATATACCCTTTCATACTTAATCCCGTAAAAATGTCTAGATATACTGAAATCTTCTCAGCATCTGCAATGACAGTCATGAACTTCTAGAATGAATCTAACCATTCTAGGATTTTTAGTGGCAATGAAATTATATGGTTTTTGATATTACTGATAAGGTTCAATGATTTTATTTCGCAAAACCATATTTAGTTTCATACAAGTTTACCCCGTGTCATGGGAAATATTTATGTTTGCAATAATTAGATATGCAAGTTCATTCAGCCGATTTTCAACCATGAAAAAACATTGACTCTTTGTTTATTTTTCTATGAACGAGATCTCTGGGAGGGCAGGATTCAAATAAACAACCCAGGAAACTTTATATTGATGTCCAAATGTTGTTTGTCTCTCAAGAAATAGCCAAAAATGTCCGTCTTGTTAGATCGATGGAAGCTATCCGACAGAAATGCCACGAGAATTTTAATAGCTACTCTAGAACCACTAAATATTAACCCTCTTGAGTACAAAGTCGCAAAAACTTCATTACACCATAGAAGGCAAATGTTCAGAGAGCAATATACTAACATTTTCTGATAAAGTAAATATTCCCGAAAAAGAGCCCCTGATTGTCCATTGGGACGGTAAACTTTAACTGGGTGTTTTAAAAAATGAACGATGTGGGCAAATAGCTTTTGCAATTTCATATGGTGAAAAGTAACAGTTGCTGGAAGTTCCTGTAACAGCAAACAGCCTTGGAGAGGAGCAAGCCATAGCCGTATATGAATGCCTACACGATAGTGTTGCTTACACTGACGATGTTGGGTCTTTCCAACACCGTCAAGACAAGACGATGTGCTTCGACACTACAGCCTCCAACACGAGAAGACTCAAAGGAGCATGCTTCATATTGGAGCAAATGCTAAGAAGAGAGTTGTTATACCTAGCTTGCCGTCATCATATCTTGGAAATTCTGTTAAGAGGTGTATTCGACACAAAAATAGGATCAACTACTGGGCCTCATCCAGACACTTTTAAGAGATTCTCAATGCGTGGCCCAAGATAGACAAAGGAAAATACGACACAAGTATCAGTGACAATCTAGTAAAAAAGCTGCTAACTCCAGTAGTAATTGCAAATGTTGCTGCTGAATTCGAAACAAAATTAACTGAGAGCCACCCCATGGATGACAATAAGGAACTATTGCAGTTGGCTGTGGTATTTACTGGATCTTTATACGGCAATGTTGTGGGTTTTAGAACTCCAGGAGCCATTCATCACGCTAGGTGGATGGCAAGGGCTATTTACTGCTTTAAACTGTTCATTTTCACCGTTAATTTAAGACGTCTGAAGAAGAAAAAGGTTTTGTGCGTGCCATATCTATTTTTCTAGTTGTTTTTTTTTTTTTTGTAAATTTTCGTTCAATGCTCCAAAAGCTCATGTTGCACCAAAGCAATATTTTGGTATTTTGCATAGTCTGCTAGACTATAAAAAATATAACAACGACATTGCAGAAATCCCGGATCAAATTTTGAACCATTTGTGGTATTTGAACGCAGAGTTGGTGGGATCATCTTTTTTTTATACAGGCGACGAAAAGTTGTTAATGGCTAATAAATTGCTCAGTATCACCGACGAACCATCAGAGAATACTAGGGTTGTAAACCCAAAAATCAAGAAAGAAAAATTAAAACAGGTAGTTGATGGAGGATTGGTAAATTTACTAACCAAAGAAACCAAAGAAACATCCAAACACCTGGCCTCAAAATAGGGGCTTCCAAGAAGGACTGAAAATTGTCAAAAAATTAAAAGTAGTTAGTGATATGGCTGATCGTGGTGTAAAATTAAATTAAGTTTGACTCTTTGTCACAACTCTACCTTTTAAAACTATAAAAATTTTAGCTTAATGAGCGAGGCGTTGAGGAGGGGAAAGCCCCTTCATATACGGAATAATATCTGTTCGTTTTAAGTTTTAATGTTGCTCCTTACTTTCAGTTTAAAAGACTTGTTTTTTTAATTAATTTCTGAACGTTTTTCAACTAATGCATGTTCGAATTGGCTCACCGTACATGAAAAAAAAAAAAAATGCATATTAATTTTGGCAGATTTATTCCGTATATGAAGGGTTGCCCCCTCCTCAATACGTTGCTCTTTATGCTAAAACTGTTAGCACTTTTAAAACGGCTTCCTATTCTAATTAAACGGCCCGTGTTTCAGTAGACGCTCCTAAAAAACTGGGACGAACAGTCGAACTTTAGCGTAAGGAGCAACGTATTGAGGAAGGGGCAACCCTTTATATATGGAATGATTTCTATTCGTTTTCCAAACAATGCCGGTAAATCTGGCTGACCCTCTATGAAATAAACCCCTCCCCCTCAAGGAAAACTCTTCCGTGGGAAATTCATCCAAAGTAGTGTTCACCCCCCCCCCCCCGTCAAATTCCCTCCAGACATAACCATCCTTTCTGAAAACCCCCCTCCCTTTAAAATTGCTTGCGGACGATTCAGCCTCAAAAAGTATCCTTAGCATTCTTTTAATTGAATAAGACTTTAATCTCTAATCGGTTTCTCGATCACTCCAGAAATTCTCTTCCTTGGAAATTATTTCCCGGAAATGAAAAACACACGGGAAAACCCCCTGGATAATTTCCCGGAACATCTCCAGATGAAAAATTTGGCTAAAAGAATGTAAAACAATTTAAAAGAATTTCGTATAGTAATTCTGTCAAATCCCCCCCCCCCCAGTGTAACATTTCCCCTAGAATATCCATCCCTCAGAAATTTTGCTCTCCAAGGAAGATTATCCCTATAGAAATCAAAATACTTCCCAATAACAAATGCTATACGTAAACAATGCGCAAAGTTAATAACTTACAGGCATCTCCCCACGGACTGTGTGGGGCCATTTTACACCTAAAGAGACAATTATTTGATCTTTCAACTATACTGAACAAAATGGCTATCCCACATTTTGATAAGATAATTTTGACGAAAAAATGGGCGTGGGTGGGGGCCCAGTTGCCCTCCAAACTTTTCGGTGACTTAAAAAAGGGCACTAGAACTTTTAATTTCCGTTTGAATACACCCTCTCCGAATCTTCTAGGACCATCATTTCCATAAAATCACCCCAGGAAAAAAAATTAAAAAAATAAATAAACACGCATCCATGATGTGTCTTCTGGCAAAAAAGACAAAATTTCACATTTTTGCAAATAGGAGCTTGAAACTTCTACAGTAAGGTTCTCTGGCACGCTGAATCTGATGGTGTGATTTTCATTAAGATTTATTTAATCTTAAAGGGTGCCCCCCCCCACTATTTCAAAAATCAGGCATATTTTTTCTGGCTCTCAACTTTTTATGGGTAACACTAAACTTGATGAATCTTATATATTCGGAATCAGCATGACAAGCTGATTTTTTTCATGTATCTATTGATATTAAACTTCCGGTTTATAGAATTTTGGTTACTATTGAGCCGAGTCGCTCCTTACTTACAGTTCGTTGCCAGGAACTATTTGATATACCGTACATTTATATATATACATATATATATATATATATATATATATATATATATATATATATATATATATATATATATATATATATATATATATATATATATATAGGCTATATATATATAACAATTACGCCCGAATAAAAAGACACTTTGTTCGATGACAGAAAAAAATATACGAATTTTATTATTGTTTAAGGAAGTTAGTGTTTTATTAAATTCATTTATTACTTAATATCATATCATTTATAAAGAATCAGCAAACGATTATACGACTTTGAAATTTCATATGAAAAGATAGAAAATTGTGCAAAGGAGTGTCTGAACTTGGCACGTTTCTGTAAAAAAAAGGCTATCTTATAAATAAAAGCTCCCGGCTTTTATAACTTCGCAATTGATCGTGTTTCGTATCTTTCACTCTATTTTTGTCAAAAGCTAAGGTTAAACTGAAAATTTTTGATAAGGCTTAAAGTAGAGGATTGAACCTTCCTTAATGCTTGGGCATGATACTAAACATTTTTTACGTAAATTAATGGAAAAAGATGGAAAAATTTAACCAAAAAATGGATTATCAAGAAAAAAGTCATCTTAGAATCAGAAAAAAAAACATCTGAGTTTTATTTGCATTTCATGTTTGATCTATATCGTTCAGTGCATCTCATCTGTATCTGCATCATCTGTATCGATCTGTGCATTTCATGTGATCTGTATCATGTTTGATCTATATCGTTCAGTGCATTTCATCTGTATCTGTACCATCTGTATCGATCTATGCATTTCATGTGATCTGTATCATGTTTGATCTATATCGTTCAGTGTATTTCATCTGTATCTGTATCATCTGTATCGATCTATGCATTTCATGTGATCTGTATCATGTTTGATCTATATCGTTCAGTGCATCTCATCTGTATCTGCATCATCTGTATCGATCTGTGCATTTCATGTGATCTGTATCATGTTTGATCTATATCGTTCAGTGCATCTCATCTGTATCTGCATCATCTGTATCGATCTGTGCATTTCATGTGATCTGTATCATGTTTGATCTATATCGTTCAGTGCATTTCATCTGTATCTGTATCATCTGTATCGATCTATGCATTTCATGTGATCTGTATCATGTTTGATCTATATCGTTCAGTGCCTTTCATCTGTATCTGTATCATCTGTATCGATCTGTGCATTTCATGTGACCTGTATCATGTTTGATCTGTATCGTTCAGTGCATTTCATCTGTATCTGTATCATCTGTATCGATCTGTGCATTTCATGTGATCTGTATCATGTTTGATCTATATCGTTCAGTGCATTTCATCTGTATCTGTATCATCTGTATCGATCTGTGCATTTCATGTGACCTGTATCATGTTTGATCTGTATCGTTCAGTGCATTTCATCTGTATCTGTATCATCTGTATCGATCTGTGCATTTCATGTGATCTGTATCATGTTTGATCTGTATCGTTAGATGTTTGGTGCTTTATCGTTTATTGTGGTCTTGACAAACGGTTCGTGGCAATGAACCACGTGGTAATGTTACCACGAATTGTAAGTAAGGAGCGACTCGGTCCAATAGTGACAGAAACTCTAAAAAACAGAATTTTGATAACAATAGACACACCAAAAGAATGGGCTTTTTACGCCGATTCCAAATATATAATATTCGTTAATTTTAATATTACCCATCAAAAGCTACGAACCTGAGAAAATGAGCCAGAAATCTACTCTTATCAAGTCAAGGAACTCTGACTTGTCACAATTCTTTAAGAAAGACTGCTCAAACACAAGTGCCACTGGATTTGAATGAGGTGTATTTTTAAAGAACTATAAGACCTTAGCATAAATCTAAGGGTTGGGGAAGGGGCAGCCCCTCTCATATACGGAATAATTTCTGTTCGTCCTAAGTTTTAATGTCACTCTTTACAAGGTTTGAAAAACCTTGTTTTTTTTTGTTTAATCATAAACAAAATCTGTAATGAGAACGTGTGGAAAAGGCTTAAGAGCAACGGGTTGAACTTCTTGGGAATTTCAATATTTGAATATAACATTAAATATGTTCTTATGAAATATGACGTAAAAGATGGGTAACTGTAAAATGAAGTGATCATATTTAACAAACTTCTTCACAAAGACTCATCTTATAAACAGAAAAAATCCAAATATTATTATTGTGTTTCACAGTTGATAAAATGATTTTTTATTGTGTTTCATTGTGTTTATTGTGTTTTTATTGTGTTTATTTGTTATTGATTTTATTGTGTTTCATTGTGTTTTTATTGTGTTTCATTGTGTTTCAATAAAATTATTTTTTATTGTGTTTCACAGCAAGAATAAAATGAGTAATTCACCTTTCATTCAGTTAGTTCTAAGGTTCCTTACCTTTCGATGAAAAGTATTTCAACCTATTTAAAAATATCTTCACTTAGTAGGATAACCAAGTGAGGAAAAATTTCATCAATTAAAATAAATTTTAATTTGTTTATTTATATGATATAAAAATATGAATATTTATTTAAAATATATTTATATCATATTTATTTATTTATTTCGTTTATTAATTTAAAATAATTTAAGGAAAAGTAAACCCTTAGAATCCAGATTTTGATGTTACAGAATTTAGTTCCTGGACGGAGATTTTGAGTTCAATCACTTGTTGATTAAATTTCAATGATACATCTTTCACCCCGGTGCTCTGACATTTCCCCCTGTGTTTCTGAACAAATCAACAGATAGCAACTTTCCCTGCAATAGCTTTTCCAACTGTAACAACTGCAACAACTAATAGATAACAACCTTTCTCTCTCCTTTGTACTTTCAAACTTTGAGATTAACCAAAAATGCGTTCTGTATATAGAGGGGGTTAATTCAGAAGCGTACCAAGGATCTCATTTCAGAGGGTATTCGATTTTTTTTTTTTTTGGGGGGGGGGGCTCAACTATAAATGTAAGTTTTTTACTAAAAAGTACTTTCAGGTTTTGGCTAAATAATAAATAAGTGGTTATTCAAATATTATGAATTTTTATCAAAAATAGTGTTGGGACATTTTGAACTTTACCCAAACATCACGCTAAAAGCACTCTTTACCTATTATCATATAATTCAATTATGTAACTGAATTATATTTGATTTATATAATTGAATTATATTGAATTGAATTATATACTTGAATTATAATTAAAATGAATATTTAAATTTAATTATATATATAATTAAATAATTAAATAAATATAATCATATAATTAAATTATATAATCATATAATTGAATTTGCCATTAGTACGAAGTTTTTTCTACTAAATGTAAGGTGCAACGCTAAAACTTAAAACGAACAGAAATTATTCCATATATAAAAGGGGCTACCCCTCCTCAATACCCTGCTCTTCACACTAAAGTTTTTTAGCACCTATAATACGGAACAATTTCCGTTCGTTTTGAGTTTTAACGTTGCTCCTTACTTTCAGTGGAAAAAATATTGTTTTTTTGTTTAATTTATGATCGTTTTTCATTTAATGTCAGGAAATCCGCCTCCCTCTACATAGAAAATTCGCCCCCCCCCCCCAAAAAAAAATGGAAAGTTCCATATACGGAACAATTTTCGTTCGTTTTGAGCTTTAACGTTGCTCCTTACTTTCAGTTAAAAAAAATCTTGCTTTTTTGTTCAATTTATGATTGTTTTCATTTACTGTCGGGAAATTCGCCTCCCTCTGCATGGAAAATTTGCCTCTCCCACAAAAAATTCCTCCATGGAAAGATTCTCTCATGTAAAATCCTCACTTCCGGAGGGTTTAATATCCGGAGGGAAAATACCCCTGGATAAAACCATCGTCACCGCAAATTCCCCCTTGAAAATCTCTTGCTGACGATTTCGCCTAAAAATTCTCCTTGGGATACATTCATATGGAAAAAAGACCATTTTTTTTAATTTTATTTCTGATTGTTTTTTTCAATTCATACCAGAACCCCTTATCCCCCCCCCCCTATGTGGGAAATTTCCCCCGGCTAACACCTAAAAATTCACCTGAAAAAGCACCTTGATTCGATCAACTATAGAGTGGAATTTCAGTTATCGTTTTTTTACCCTGTGGCTCTGATATTTCCCCTGTGTTTCTGAACAAAGTAATAGATAACAACTATCTTACCTTTCATTTACTTTTTGGTCAACCATCATCAGAATTTGTCTTTCACTTAAATCACTAAAATCCACATTCTCATTCCAAATTTCTAAAATACTTCGTGTTAAACATTCATCTGGCATGGCTAATAAATCCAAAAGCTCTTCAGTGCGATCACCTAACAAAGAGCTCGAATTATTTTCCGAGTTTTCAGCTTCAAAAACTCCCGTGAAATCGATCTCGTCAAGATCAAAGTCGAAGGGGTCATTATCGGTTGACACTTGTGTCGAATCTATTGTTTCGAAGTCATAAGGCAAAACTTCGGTTAGATTGGCAATATCACCGTATATTACTTCCATGTCTGAGAATACACCATCAAACAGTCCATCAGTACTTAAATCAAATTCGTCTACATCACGGCGCTTGCGACGGTGTAATAGTTCTTTCAGTTTAGCACCTGGTCTATAAAAGAAAAAATATTAACTAGTACTGACTAGTTAACTAGTAACTATTAACTAGTAACTAGTAAATACAAAATATAGCAAGATAATGGCATTTTCTTCTGATTTTGTTTTAATACACCAGGTCTAAAAAAAAAGCATTAAACTGGTAAAAATAAAATATAATAAAAAAATAATATATGACTATCATACACTGCTAAAACTGCTTAAGCTTTGAAAGACTTCAAAGCAGGGGAGTGGTAAACAGAATGAAGGGGTGTTCCCTCTATTACTTACTTAATTAAGACGAGGCAAAGCCCCAAATCAGCCCCAGACTTAGCCCCAAGAAGCTGCTGGAACAGGTTCTGCCAAAGTGATCTGTCCTCTATCTGCGGTCGAATGAATTGAAGCCACGACCTGTCCCACTTGCAGCCATATTTCTGAATGCCGCCTAGTGTTTCGACGTCCTTCTTCACAATGTTCTGCCATCACTTGATCTGGCCTCCCGTTTTCACTCTATGGTTTGCTAAGAATAATTTTCACTGTTTCGGTAGAAACTAATAATTTTCCACTTTTTTTAAATTACAATTAGTTATCTTTGTTGTTCCCCAATAAACCGCCCATTTGAAGAAAGCTTAGACGTAAAAACTGCCAAAAAAAGCTGCCAAATTTAACTCTGCACAAATACTTGAATTTATGGTTGGATCAGTACTATTGTGCAGAACGAAAACTTGGGTCATGAAATTCAACAATAGTGAAGTACTTCGAGTTTTTGAACACGGTTGCCTTTGAAGCATCTTATAATCTGCGTTTTTATTAAGATGATCTTGAATTAAGAGAATGAAGTTCCGATTTCAACTTAAATCCTTCCTTACGACCTCCTCCCATATACCATCCAGGATGACCTTTTATTCGTTTGGCTCTGGATGACTGGCTGAAAAGGATGATCTTTGGCAATCTGTCATTTTTATCCTCGATCTTTGGCAATCTTTCGTCTTTTTTATCCTTCATCCATGTCTTGTTTGTACTATTTTAACGTACTTTGCCTCCTCTTAGGTTAAGTCTTTTACTTATCAGGGTGGCCGTTGAACCGGTGTTGCCATTTCTTTCGTATATCAAATATATCTCTCTTTTAAATAACAAAATAAATATAACATATTCCATTGCAAACCATTTCAAAAAGCAGAATTTTAATATTCTTAACAAAAACAGCCAAATACTAAGGCCACATTAGTACTTTTGCTAGTAATTTCCGTGGTGTAAGTTGCCACATTAGCAATGACATCCCGGTTACGTCTGCTTTAAATGATGACAGTCTTGTAAAATTGATGCTAAAGGGAATGGTCTGCCTAAAAATCTGCTGTGATGGAACCTGACTGTCAATGTTCTAACTAATAAACCTATTTAGAGTTTAGATAATTTCGGAGACCACACTGCCTTTCCATGACGATAAAATACGATAAAATACACATATACAGTGACCGAAATATCTGGTATTTTTTTTGAAAATTTATTATACACTGTCTATTAAAAAGGATTTTATCCCTATTTTGAACTTTTATTTTATCATTATTTAGAGTTTAGTATTATTCCGCTGTGGTGGAAACTCAAAGCTTTTGTTTACACTTTTGTTTCATCAGCTTAACTCTAAGTTTTATTTAATACGCCCAATGAAGTACCAAGGACATCATAATCAAAATAAAAATGGCGTTGGACCCATCATTGCTCTGTTTATACTTGAGATTCGTATTTTTCTAAGATTTTACTTCTGGTTGTTTCAAATTAATGCATTTCCTAGAATAGCGCCACATTTTAATCAGTGCTGCCATGTTGAACTGAGAAAAGAAATAATTAAAACCAATTAATAAAATTTGACAAAACTTCATCCGTAGAAATTCAACTACTAACAATCTACTAATTGCCGAAACTACTACACCGCTAAATGAAAGCTACACCTCCTCAAATTATTTTGCACCATGTTTTTTAGTTTATTTTTGGCTAATTTTTTCACCCACACTTCTTTGTTTTAATTGAACTGACATCACCACAAGCTGCATAACTGCATATGGAAGTCGTTTTCATTAAAAATTGAAGTCCAAATATTTCTTCGCCTTTTCATATATTTATGGGCGTGGTGTGGATGTTTTTATTTAACCAAATCAAACAATTGGATTTCACTTCACTGTCCTGATAGTTCTATGGTTTTATCTGTGGTACAACAGATTCAGACTTTTGTTGATATTTTTGTTTCAGCAGTTTAACTTTAAAATCAAACAGTTTTGTTATTTTTCTAGCATAGTCGTAAAAATGACCCACGCATAAAAGATACGTAGACATCGCCTATTATTGGAAAAATTAATAGAATATTGGCAGAATAATTGGTGGAATAGCTGGTGGAATATACACATGGCAGAACAGCCTGTTTGATTAATTTTCAGTTTCATTGTTCATTTTTTGCATGTTACGTATATAGTAGTGTGTAGCATTTTATATTTTCATTCGTTGTTTTTATTTTTGTTATTTCTTCTCTGCCTTTTCTGTCTTTTTACTATTGATGTGTTTGACGGGCTCTAAAAAAAAATGAATTCTAAACAATACGATTATTTTCAAATACTTTTTGGCTAGTATATAGAATAAAATAATATCTTGGTGACAAAATGCACAATCTACCTAACTCACAAAAAAAATCCTTGAACTATATCATTGTTCCCACAAGGATTTTGTATGTTTTTCTTGAAAATACTCTAGAATCTAGAAAATAAGAAAGATTTCTCGGAGATCTAAGAACATACCTCATTTTCCCAAAGGTCTGTTGAGGTTGAGTAAATAGTAAAAAACCAATGTATTCTTCAATAGAAGTCGTTTATAAATATTTGATAGTTTCTTATAAATAAACTTGTTTATTAAGTTTGACGCTGGTTTTTAGAGATTTTAGGCTATTTTTCGAGATTCTCAAAATTTCTTCCTGTAATTACAAATTACGGTTGAAATAAATCTGAATGACAACTAGTTTTATAAAAACAGCGTTACAAGTAAAATATTTGTCACTAGACATTTTTTTGGAAATTTTTTTTCAGTTTTCAGCTCCAATGGAATGTATTTGGCTCTTTACTAGGTTGCAGCTAATAAATTTATCATTTTTGATTATTAATACAATAATTACTGATTATTACTACTCTTATGTCCTTTTTTTCATAAACGTTTTTTATGGGCCAATCTGCGAACTACTACCACTACTACTACTAATAACTCACTACAGCACCAAGGCGCCTGAAGTCAACACAGTAAGGCACGCTCCTCCTCCATTCCAGTGTATTCAATTCCGGTATAACGGAGTTAATGTTGCTTCCATATACTAACAAAGAGTCTTTTAAATTACTCCAATTCTTTGTAATTTAACGTGTAAAAACCACACGAAAATATAAAGTACCACATAATACTATATATGCGATATGTAAAAACAAAGAAAATGAACAATAAAGTTCTCCAAAAAGAGATGGAATAGTGATGAATCTAACCTGCCAACCAAAATTTAATCAATAAAGTATTTTGATTTGATCTTAAATTAATATGGAAGAAAAATGCAATAACAAGTAAAATTTTCGATTAAGACTAGCGAGGCTGTATCGTAGATTTTCGTTTGGGGGGAGGGTTTACAAATAAAACTTTACAAAACGGATAAACAAATTTTTACATGCATTTTTGTTACTTTTTGACGAATCGAGTGAAAATTTCTAGGGGGGGGGGTCAAATCCAGTAGCCTATCTCCTCCGCCTGGATACAGACTTGAAGAGAAATATGAAAAGCAAAAAAAATGATCCAAATGTGACGTATAATGCAGTAACGTCCATTTTTGCGTAAGAACACATCTGGTTGAACTCGAGATCAGTTAGTATGCTATAGACATATATCTTCGCGTGAGGTTAAAGGACAAACATATAGGCGCACATAATACCGTTGATAGTGAAAGTTTTGTTAAAAACAAAAAACTGCTTAAAATGGTATTGACCTTCTTCTGAGACAGCATCTTTTTAAAGTAAAGAATGCAGCCACATCAGGATATGTTTCTATATTGGAATAAAAAAAAAACTTTTTACCGATGTCGTCTGGCAAAAAAATTTCAGCAATGAAATAATTTGATTCCATTTGAATTAGAATGGAATAAAAATAGGGTACTTGCGTGTTATAGCGACCACACCAAAAAAGTGAACTTGGGTTAATCCTAATGAAATACACTAAATATGATGAAAGTATAATGCTTTATTACCAAAATTTATGGAAACTAGAACAGAAAACTAGGAAAAACAAGCCACCCAGAACGCATTATGTTAAATACCTTACCTAACCAACTTTATATATTAAACATTTAATTAAAATATGTCTGTATAGTAGTTTACCTCACTGAGACTAAGCTAATTATCCCCGAAAGCAGACAGAGACCGGTTTTACTCAGATCAAGAACTTCAGTGTGGTCGTTATAACACCTAAGTACCAAAAATAAAATAAAGAATAACATTTTTGTTAAGACAGTCATCGCTGAGAGGTTTTTTTTTTAAATCAAATACTAATAAAAGTCAAATTATTTCGACTTCATATTCGGAAACCTTTATCACTAGAAAAAAACTAGGAAAGCAAAAGAAGGAAAAGGAAAAACAGAAGGGAAAGGAAAACAGCAAAAGAGGAAAGAAAAAGAAAAATAGATTTGGCAGTAAACACATAGTACAAAATTATAGGTGACCCTCCAGAAAGGCCGTAGTAGAGAGCCCTGTGCTTTTCATGTATTATTATCAGACCGCGGCGCCGCGCCGATGAGGGAAGACCGGCGGCGGTGGGGCAAAAAACAGCGCGTCGCCGTCGCGCCGCCGGTAAAATGTCGGCGGCGTGCCGCCGGCGCGATCAGTGTTGACCGCAAAAATTAATTTTTTCATCAGTCTTTCTCAAATCGCAGCTTAAATTTACAACAGATTCGAGCCTATTCATGAGTTCATAAATTCACAAGTCGCTGCCTGGAAACTGGTCTTCTTCGTTATCCATCAAGAGAAGCAGAAATCTGTTAGAAACGAAATGGCTGTGGCGTTTCAGAACCCTTGCATAATACGAGTAGTTGAATTATCTATTAGCTATGTGTTCTTAACATAAATAACTATCAAAATTAGTAGTTTTTTTTTAATTGAGAATTACTGCATACAAAACTTCAAATACCGTATCACAAAATTCGTCAGTTATCTGGGTAAAAACTTTGAATATAACTTTGAACTTAGAAGCTTAATTTTTTCATATTGCCTTTTGCCTATATCTGTTTTGTCACCTTTAAAACAGTTGAAATGGGCGACTTTGATATTGATTATTTTTTTTTGCTCTTTTGGATTCCTAAAAAGCCTTCTTATATTAAAAACTGGTTTTTAATAACAATTAAAAAAAAACATTTAAATTTTTTTTTGGCTTCTTAATAGAATATATGTCATGTAGGCTAAGGCTGAACTGCTGCTTTTTTATTGCTTTTGGCTGCACTTTCGGATAGTATTTCCTTTTTCTTTTGGGGATTCATTCCAAATTATAAACTCATAAATATCTAATATCAGTCAAGTTATAAACTGCATCTAAAAGGAGTAAATTTATATAATTGAAAAATACATGATGGACACTTCACATGAGAACACTTCAATTACAATGAAACAAAAAACACTTAATGGTTTATTCGGTATGAAGAAAAATGAAGTGCCAGCTATTTTCTTAGGTAAAAAAATGAAAAGCTCATCCGTTTTAAATGTAATTAAATAAAATAATATGCAGACTGAAGTAGCTCCAGGAATATGTTGAGATTTTCTTCCTAATTCGTCACTTTTAATCCAAGCAAAATGTTAGGACACTTAGTATCAGTTATTAAGTTTAAGCTTTCATTCCAAATGCTCACAAAAATTACAAAATTTAATAAAGTCGCAACAATAAGTCACCTGTGGTCAAAATACTCAAAGACTCCTCTTTGATCCCCACCCAGGCTCAAAGCTTCTGCTATGATCATATCCATGGAAATATCCAAAGAGTTTCTTTTTAAAATAGCTTTCAAGCGTAGTTAGGGGTATTTAGCCTTTTTTGCTTTTCTTCGAAGCTTTGAAAAAAGTGTTATAATATTCCAAATGTTACACTTGTTATATTTGTGCATATTTTTGGTAATCATTTGTGGGGTGATCGAATTTTTTAAACCACTGTAGATACGCAAGAACGTTGCAACATCTAGTACCCTGAGGTCATAAGACTGTCAAAGACTTCTCCTTGAACCTCCCAAATTGAAAGCTTTAATTATGACCTAACCTTTTAATGTAACTTGGGCACTGGACCAAGGGCGCCATTGTCACTCGAGCGCAACGTTAGGTGGGGATCTCGATATCGCTTTCGTCACACCAATTCGTTTTAGTGTGAATCTGCCTGGTACTTATGAATGAATGTTTTCAAAGTAAACCCGTTTCGTCAATAAGAAAAAAAACGGGTTGGACGCATGTGTCCCTTTCCCTCTGGACGATAAGACTATACAAGTGCTGTATCAAGTATACAACACGAAAATCTTGTTAATTTTTGTCAACTTTTCAACTTTTTGGCATCCCTGCTTTCAATAAAAAAAAATCAAGGTACTACCACTTAAATATAATAACTCCCTATGCCCACCGCCTCTGGATACCATTTTTATAGGATACCGTCTCTGCTTTAAATAAAAAAAAATAACTTTTTGGCATCCCTGCTTTCAATAAAAAAAATTCGAGATATTATCATTTAAGTGTAATATATCCCTACCCCCCCTCTCTGGATGCCACCTTGATAGGATACAGTCTCAGCTTTACATTAAAAGAATAATTTACTTAATAATTAACTAGGTCATTATATGGTTCAAACAAACACGCAAAATAACGTTAAATAGCTTAGTGTTCCTTGAAAAAAAAATTGAGGGTATGAATAAAGGGCTACAAAGACAACAACAAAAATGTCGAAATTATTCAGATATACCTCAAATTATTGAATAGTGCCAGTAATCTATGAGAAATCGCAAAATACCCAAAACAATGAACAAGTCCAAATGGGGGGCCCTGGGTCTATCAAAATATTTCAATGGTTTCCCAGGGATCATTTTCTTCTGTCTCCACTTTAAAGGAAAAATATAATTATCTTTTTGGCATCCCTGCTTTCAATAAAAAATGAGGTATTATCATTTCAAAATGGTAGGCCCCTATCCCCCCCTATAGGCAATAATTTACAATTTCTTTATGAATCATACTTTTGGGGTAACTTCCGTTTCAATTTTTAATTCCCCAACCTTGTACATAGCTTAGTCTATAGCTAAATTTTGTCTCAATAGAAGGGTATTTTTTAGGGGGGGGGGGGGGGGGGTAAAAATGTTTCAGAAAGAAGAGTGTATTTTCTATCAGGCGTTCAACAATTGGGTATTAAGCACTAAGAAAATCTTATCTAAAAACAGCAAAAGAAAAAAAAATTCTGCAAACTTACAATTCAGCTGTAGAAACAATCTGTCGGATAAAGAAAGAAAAACGAGCAAAAATGGGGTTTTTATAGGCCAAATGACGATACTGAAAAAACAAAGCGAATATTTCGAGAGGACAAACGCCTCTCTTCTTCAGCGCGAAACGAAACGATGTATCAATAAAAGCCAAAAATTAAAAGAATTAAAACCAACTACCTAACTACCATAAAAGCGAGTTATTCGCCAATATCCGCGATTTGCACAAAATCCAAAAAAACATGAACTGCCATCGACGGATACTAGCGAGCAACTGACAAATGAAAGGAATCAATTCATTCACTCGAAAAAACAAAACGAACCAGCAATTAAATAAGTTGGAAAACTATGTCGTTTGATTTCGGATTTTAATTAAGGCATTTCTTGCAGACACCCTTTGAGACCTAAGGGGTTGTACACGTGTTTGATTAGATGACTGGGAAAGTGGTTCAAGGTTTATTTCACGGATTACTAACGTATCGGCTTCTCTTTTGAGAAAACCGAAATATGACTCGTTTATTCTTAAATCACCGGAATCTCTGTTTAATGCTAGACCTAAATGTTGGTATTTATAAATTTCAACAGCTTCTCTGTAGTGCTGGACAATACCTTTGTCATGCGAAATAAGACTAGCTTGATTAAACAAAATAGTATGGTCTGGTTTTTCAAAAATGTGCTCTGCAAGGCAGAGTCAAAATTTTCTGGTTTTTTTCCGCTTTTTAAGTGTATTATTAATTGAACTAGAATGCTGGGTTAATCTATCTGTTAGTCGCTGATTTGTTCTTCCGATATACCAAAGACCACACGAACAAGGAATTCTGTAGACACCGGAGTTTTCACCTATAGGGATAGGGTCTTTACCTTGATAAATTTGGGACCTGATAGTTTTTACTGGGTCTATAATAAGTGTAAATGTTATTTTTCCTTAGATTTTTTGAAATGTGGTCTGAAATCCCTTTAATGTATGGGAGACCAAGATAAACTGAATTTTCCCTTTGATTTGTGTTTTTTGTGGAACTATCTGATAATCTTTTAATGCGTTTTGTAATTACAGAATTTATTAAACTAATTGGATAACCATTCCCAAATAAAATATCTCTAAGGTGGTTGAGTTCTAAATCCAAGAAACGTGTTGAACAAACTTTCAATGCTCTATCAACTAGAGAAGTGACAACTCCTCTTTTCACAGCAGGAGAATGATTGGAGGAATAACTTAAGTAACGGTCATTATGTGTGGGTTTTCTATATACACTAAACTCGAAACATGAATCATTTCGGTGCACCAGAACATCTAAGAAAGGAAGACGCCTCTCTACCTCTGATTCCTGAGTAAATTTCAGTTTTGGATCCAAGGAGTTGAGCAAGTGAAGAAAAGAACCCAGAGACTCGTCACCATGCTCCCATAAATAAAAAACGTCATCTTTAAAACGAACCCAAAATTCAGGTTTACAAGAACTTTGCAAAATAGCCCTTTCTTCAAGGTCTTCCATGAAAATATCAGCCTGTATTGGAGAAAGGGGGGCACCCATGGAGAGCCCATATTTCTGTCTATAAAAAATGCCTCTATAATGGAAATAAAAAGAAGTTCTGTTACAAAGGACTGTAAGCGAAAGAAGTGTCTGATTCGAAAGAGTAGAATTTTCTGATATAGATGGGTTAGAATTAAGTTTTTGCTCCAAAAACAGTTCGGCCTTTTGAGGATCACAATTGGTATACATTGAATCTGCATCAAAACTGCCAATTCTTGTATTTGGTTTAACCGAAACTTGCTTTACCTTTCGAATCAGACACTTCTTTCGCTTACAGCCCTTTGTAACAGAACTTCTTTTTATTTCCATTATAGAGGCATTTTTTATGGTTGTTAGGTAGTTGGTTTTAATTCTTTTAATTTTTGGCTTTTATTGATACATCGTTTCGTTTCGCGCTGAAGAAGAGAGGCGTTTGTCCTCTCGAAATATTCGCTTTGTTTTTTCAGTATCGTCATTTGGCCTATAAAAACCCCATTTTTGCTCGTTTTTCTTTCTTTATGTGATGTCAGGCCAATGTGGTTTAAGAAATTATCTACAATCTGTCGGCTGTCAATTTCAAAATCCAACTGAAGGCTGAAGCTATATAGTAGTGAATGCGTTCTATAATTCTATTCAACTTGAAAATAAAATTCTTGACTACGAATGATGTAAGAAATAGCGATAGTGAAACTGCATTTGAAATGATTTAAACTCATTTCATAAAGACGATACTTTGTTTGTCAAAATATGAAGAACTGTGTATATTGAAATATTTGCAGTTCCATATTGCATCTGTCTGGTTTTTATGCAAAGTAACAAAAGAGACGAAAATTAACGAACAAGAGAGTAGTGAAGAATTATGGTATGCAAAGTAATATTTGGCAGGGAAAGTCACTGGTAATAAATCACTAGGGGTGGCACCGTGATTGCATGATTTTCGGGGATTTGGAGAAACAAATTTTGTTTCGGGATGACGCATAGATTTTCGGGGAAATACCCGAAAATTCGGAGATAGTGCAAGCCCTGCTTATTTCTAATCAGGAAAATCGAAATACTAAACCACACGAGAAGGAAAAGCTCTGACTTAGCGGTTGACGCAATACAGAATTGCCGCAAAATTAATTTAAAGTCGACCGAACGCCACCGCCTCTGCCGACGGCGTTGTGACCCTACGCTGAACAAAATGGCTATCTCAAAATTTTGATTGGATGTGTTTTGGGAAATGATGGGCGTGGGGGGGGGGCTAGTTGCCCTCCAATCACGTTCAACTATTAAAAAGGGCATTAGCCATTTCAATTTCCAATCGAATGAGCAATTTTTGAAGTTTCACGACAACGCCTTCTATAACAACCTTATATGCCCCCAGTGCATAACTTAAAACCCTTGCCCTGAGGGTTGTGGGGGAGTGACTATTAAAAAGGGTACTAGCCCTTTGAATTTCAAATCGAATGAGCCCTTTTTCAAGTTTCTACGACAAAGATTTCAATAAAAACCTTATATGCCCCCACGGCGTAACTTATAATCCTTGTCCCGAGGGTTGTGGGGGAGTGTCCTCCTCAAAAATATATTTTGTATCTGGAAATCAACTACGCTGAATAAAATAGCTATCTCAAAATTTTGATTAGATGTGTTTGGGGGAACGATGGGCGTGGGGGGGGCTAGTTGCCCTCCAATCACTTTCGACTATTAAAAAGGGTACTAGCCCTTTGAATTTCCAATCGAATGAGCCTGTATTGAAGTTTCTACGACAACGCCTTCTATAAAAACCTTATATGCCCCCAGGGCATAACTTAAAACCCTTGCCCTGAGGGTTGTGGGTAAGTGTCCTCCTCAAAACATATTTTGTATCTGGAAATCAACTACGCTGAACAAAATGGATATCTCAAAATTTAGATTGGATGTGTTTGGGTGAATGATCGGCGTGGGAGGAGGGGGAAGGCTAGTTGCCCTCCAATCACTTTCGACTATTAAAAAGGGCACTAGCCCTTTTAATTCCCAATCGAATGAGTCTGTTTTGAAGTTTCTACGACAACGCCTTCTAAAAAAGGCTTATATGCCCCCAGGGCATAACTTAAAACCCTTGCCCTGAGGGTTGTGGGGGAGTGTCCTCCTCAAAAACATATTTTCTATCTGGAAATCAACTACGTTGAACAAAATGGCTATCTCAAAATTTAGATTGGGTGTTTGGGGGAAAGATGGGCGTGTGGGGGGGGGGCTAGTTGTCCTCCAATCCCTTTCAACTATTAAAAAGGCCACTAGCCCTTTGAATTTCCAATCGAATGAACCTTTTTTGAAATTTCTACGACAACGCCTTCTATAAAAACCTTATGTGCCCCCATGGCATAACTTAAATCCTTGCCCTGAGGGTTGTGGGGGAGTGTCCTCCTCAAAAACACATTTTCAATCTGGAAATCAACTACGCTGAACAAAATGGCTATCTCAAAATTTAGATTGGATGTGTTTGGGGGAATGATTGGCGTGGGGGGAGCTAGTTGCCCTCCAATCACTTTCGACTATTAAAAATGGCACTAGAACTCTTGATTTCTAATCGAATGAGCCCCTTTTGAAGTCTCTACGACGGCCCCTTCTATATGAAGTGCCCTGATTCAAAGAAAAAATAATAATAAACTGTACATTGTGTTAAAATTGATCTTATATGCCCTCAGGGCATAACTTAAATCCTTGCCCTGAGGGTTGTGGGGGAGTGTCCTCCTCAAAAACATATTTTCTATCTGGAAATCAACTACGCTGAACAAAATGGCTATCTCAAAATTTTGATTGGATGTGTTTGGGGGAATGACGGGCGTGGGGGGGGCTAGTTGCCCTCCAATCACTTTCGACTATTAAAAAGGGCACTAGCCACTCCATTTTCCAATCGAATGAGCCCTTTTCGAAGTTTCTACGACAACTCCTTCGATATGAAGTGCCCGGATATGGAGAAAAAACCGAAAACACATTGTGCCCATATCGTTATACAATTAAGCAGCGCTAGCGCGCTGCCTATGAAAGGAACACCTGTGGTCAACAAAAAGCTGTGTCATTTTTCTTCTCCTTTGTCTATATTTACCTCTTGGGTCACCGCTCAGGTGGGGGACAAGTTAAAGGGGCAATTGCACCCCTATATTTTGAAAAATGCTTGTATTAAAACAATCAAATTACCCCTCCCCTCAGTTTAAAAAAAAACTTTCTGGGTTTTCACTAAAAAGAAATGGAGACAAATTCTTGCCCACCTCCCCCGCCCTAAAGAAAAATGACGCTGCTGTCTGCACTTTTTTGACGTCATGTAATAAGCAGGGTTAACCAGTAGTCAACAAAGTTTACAGGCATGTCTTTATTCCTTGCCCTGTCACGAAGTTGAAGGATAGTAAAGACCCTTCCTTGTACTAACGCCTCTCGTTAATAATAATCAGAAAAACTAAAGGATCCTTTTGAGGCTTTCCGCTTTCGAGAAAACGGTGTGTAACATTTCGCCGCTTTAAATACCGCATCTAATGTAAGGGTTAGAGATGAGGTTGGTGTAAAGAGTGCCATGAAGATAGAAAACAGGATTAGATTCTGCAAAAATTCACGGTCATTTTTCGCCATTAACCCAGCGACAGAAAATTCTGGACTTGGGCAATTTTGGAATAGAATAATTGAACAAATACCAAAAATAGTAAAGACTAGGACTTTATTTTTTTCTGTCTCTTTAGACATGTCTCAGATTAGTTGGCCAAACCCCCCCCCCCCACCCCCTCTTCCCAAGTAAAATATGACTTCCCCTCAGTCCAAGGAACGATTTTCGAAAATTTCAAGTTAGTCGGAAGAAAATCTACCCTTTTTAACCCGCAATTACAGGACTTGCTTGACTTGACATAAGGCTCCTGCCGAGGGTTCGACGTCAGGGTTGCCACCCTGGCCTGGATGAAATTATTAAATCTGAGAGGAAACATTTACTAAATCGCATCTGTTTTTACTAGATGCTCAAAAAATTTTTGCCCCATCAAAATTTTTTGGGCCCATCTAGCTTAAATGTGAATTTATTATGCTTTAAGTATGTTTTATGACATTCTAAGACATGTCAAAAAAAAGTTGAAATAAAATTATCATGTTAAAAAAATAAACTTCAAAAAGTATAAAAAATGGGGGGATGGGCTCAAAAAGTTGTAGGGAGAAGGCCATTTGGAGGTTGGGGAGAGGGTCCCTTGGAGGTTGTGGCCCTTGGTGGCTAGGGTCATTGGTGGTTGCGGTCCTTGATGGTTCAAATCCACAACCATCTCACTAATCCCATATTGTGTACTTGTCTATTATAGCGACCACAGCCAAGAAGTAAAGCTAGGTCAAGTCACATGTCACAAACTGTTTCACCCCAAATAATCCCCTATAATGTCAATTAATATCTGACGTTTCATTTGTTCTGGTAACTGTGCACTGATACATTTAAATTCCCGTGAAGCCTTTTGATTTTCTGTCATGAATTCTTACACAAGCAAAGCTCTATAAGTTCAAAGTAATTCATGTCTGTATCAATTACACATCATCCTGTCTGGTAATTAATGATAATATGTTAGCAAGGAATGTTCACGGGGTGAAATTGTGTCAACAGATAATACGCAGTTTCGACAACATCCTGTTACATAAATTCATGGTAAATTCACAGGAATCTGCTCTGATGTCACTTAGCCCAGTATATCTAGCTCGTGATTGACTTAGAAAGAGGCATATGATCTTGTTCGTTCAGTTGTTCGTCCTGTATTGGATAATGGGCTTCTACTAACTGACAAAAACATTGGTTCGCCTGAGCATGGAGCTCTGAAAAGGGCCAACAATTGTTTAATGATTAGCTTGAAACACAAAACCGTATGTCCCTGGTCATGTGAATCCTAGTGTAGAAAAAAATAATTTGGAGGTATTGGTCTCCCCTCAAAATTGTGGTGCAAAAAGAGCCAAATTTTTTTTTTCGATTGGCTTAAAAATTCCAAGGATTGTTGCCTGGAAGAGGGACGAAAAATTTCCTTGGCGAGGGGATGATTTTGAGTTTCCTTGGCGAGCAGGATTTGCTATATGCTTAGCGAGGGGTTTGCTATCTAATATGGAGTCTCTTAAATGGACAACAACTTGTTTTCCAGATCTTGCCTGCCACTCCTTTCTCGACGCAGCTTGCCCATCGTACTGTTCGGTGGTACGGCCATCTCCTTCGCATGTCATGCGACACCCCAGCACGGGTCACATTCAACTTCGAACCCACTATACACGGATGGAAGCGACCTAGAGGACGCCCCCCCCCTACTAGGTGGAAAGACAAAGCCAATGAATTCCTTGCCCAAGCCCACATCCCAGTGGAAGAAGCTACGAGCCTAGCAAGCGATAGGTCAACCTGGAGGCGCCTGGTCTCATCGTTCTCTACGCCAAACAGGGTTGTCGCCGTCAGTAGGATTTTACTAGATCTAGTAAAAAAAAATCTAGTAAATTTAGAGGATCTAGTAAATTTCCCGAAATCTAGTAAAAAGTCATGATTTGTAGTAAACAAAACTTTTGTTATTTTCCATGAATTCAGAGAAAAAAATTAGGGTCTATTCATTACAAAATCTGATTTCGATTACGTTAGATATTATGGCCACTATTGCTCTCATTTTTGCGATTTCGCGTCAACCCTACCGCTTAAAAATCACTACTTTTCTCTCGGCTTCTTCTTGATACTCGCTTTGAAAGGCAAAGTATTTAAAATCAGGACTGGTATGTCTGTTTAATTTTTTTCAGAAAATTTTCCCAGACTCTCATAACAGTTGCTACGTTTGTTAGCTAGCCTTGGCCCTTTTTAAAGACGCTGCTGGAAACGAACTTTTTCCATACTTACACAAGTTCTTTCTGACATTCTGCAGGTTGCCCCATTCAAGTGTTGGAGCAGAGAGACAGTTCTTGATTTTGTCGGTCATCAAAACTAAAAACCGGAATAGGCTAAATGTCTCGAGTGTTTCGTCCCTGATGAAAACGAAGCAACTTGTTCTCAAGTCGTCAAGTGGAGTACATGACTGGGTGATCCCCAGCGATTTGACTCGGGCTATCAAGAAACGGAAACAAGTAGATCCCTTCAGTCAGAATTCGACACTAGTGGATACTTTAAATTCGGATGACGCCGAGGACGATTAAAGCCTTTTAAGGGCGACTTTTTTTTTTAATTGTGACTGCATATTTTCTTCTTACTTTTCAATTTGTATGATTTACCTGACCTGAAGAATATTGACACAATGTTGTTTTTTTTAAACTAATTATTGTATGTCATATAAGTTTTCTTTTTCTTGGCAGCCCTAGTCCAATTTGAGGTACACTTTTTAGTTTAAATATTTTTACAACTAAACCGGTAGCCGATTACGTCATTTCCGTTTTGAAGTGACATAGATTGCATTTTTTTTTATTCCCTTGAATACGAAAGAGAAAAAAATCAGTTCACAAAAATCCTAAATTAATTGCTTTCAAATTTGCCAGAAATCTTTGTAAGCAGCTTATCCCTTATTTAAAGACCAGCCCAATTAGTGTTTTAAAAGTGGCAAATTTCCTCTAAAAAATGCAAAATTAAAGGGTTTAGATTTCAAACCGAAAAACGGAAACTGGGGGACAAATTTCAAAAGCCCTCACTTTCAAACACACCTCAGATTCTAAGCACTCCATCGCCCGAATTACTTCGTGAACATGAGTTGTAGCTGTTTTTCTTCGTGGATTGTTTTTTTAATTTTTCGATATATCTGAATTTTATGACCCAAAGATCATTGATAAATTTAAAGCCGGGCTTCACCAGCAGGATTTCCAGAATCTAAGATTCCAGACTATTGTTTGACGTCTTGGATACACTGCATCTGGAATATGAAGCCTATCCAGTAGTACATCCAAATAGTAAAAAAAAAGGGGGTTCCGGAAACCTTATAGGTTTCCGGAATTTTCAATCATACTATGAAAACGAAAGAAAAGAGGAAAAGAGAAAAAAAAAGAAGAAAAAAGGAAAAAAGACCGTGGAAATCCTATTGATTATCCTCATGTAGTAGAAATCGATGCTTGATGGTGCGCGTGCGGCGGTAGCCGGACGCGCAAAATTTTTTTTGAGGATCTAGTAAAAACAGATGCGGTTTAGTAAATGTTTCCTCTCAGATTTAATAAATTCTTCCAGGCCAGGGTGGCAACCCTGACGCTGAACCCTCAGACAGGAGCCTTAAGTCAAGCCAAGTCAAGCAAGTCCTGTAAATTGCGGGTTAAAAAGGGTAGATTTTCTTCCGACTAACTTGAAATTTTCGAAAATCGTTCCTTGGATTGAGGGGACGTCATATTTTACTTAGGAAGAGGGGGTGGGGGGGGTTAGCCTACTAATCTGAGACATGTCTAAAGAGACAGAAAAAAGAATAAAGTCCTAGTCTTTACTATTTTTGGTATTTGTTCAATTATGCTATTCCCAAATTGCCCAAGTCCAGAATTTTCTGTCGCTGGGTTAATGGCGAAAAATGACCGTGAATTTTTGCCGAATCTAATCCTGTTTTCTGTTATGGCACTCTTTACACCAACCTCATCTCTAACCCTTACATTAGATGCGGTATCTAAAGCGGCGAAATGTTACACATCATTTTCTCGAAAGCGGAAAGCCTCAAAAGGATCCTTTAGTTTTTCTGATTATTATTACCGAGAGGCGTTAGCACAAGGAAGGGTCTTTACTGTCCTTCAACTTCGTGACAGGGCAAGGAATAAAGCCATGCCTGTAAACTTTGTTAACTACTGGTTAACCCTGCTTATTACATGACGTCCAAAAAGTGCAGACAGCAGTTTTCTTTAGGGCGGGGGAGGTGGGCAAGGATTTGTCTCCATTTCTTTTTAGTGAAAACCCAGAAAGTTCTTTTTTTTAAAAACTGGGGGGAGGGGTAATTTGGTTGTTTTTGATACAAGCATTTTTCAAAATATAGGGGTGCAATTGCCCCTTTAACTTGTCCCCCACCTGAGTGGTAACCCAAGAGGTAAGTATAGACAAAGGAGAAGAAAAATGACACAGCTTTGTGTTGATCACAGGTGTTCCTTTCATAGGCAGCGCGCTAGCGCTGCCTAATTATATAACGATATGGGCACAATGTGTTTTCGGTTTTTTTTTCGGTTTTCCTTTCTTTTTAAAGATCAGTACAATTCAATTTCGAAAAGAAAATTAGAAAATTTCAAGTATTTCTTCAGTTAAGAAAAGAAAATATAACGCTTTAAAAAAAATATGTTATACTGAAAGCCAAATAGAATATGGGAAAGTTTAATAAATATGTCGATTGGTCGTATTCATTTTAATTGGCTAAACTATACACACCACTTAGGAAAAATAGTAGCCTGCTCTAGTCCAAAAGTCTATGACCTTAGAAAGCCATAAAAGCCATACAAGGCCATACCACGACCTGAATGGCAATTCAGCTTCAACAAGCTCTAAGGCATAGGTGACCCCCAATGGTTGACCTCCCCTTGCAGAATCTAATTTGCTCATTTTGAGAAGCCACTTATCATATAACTCAAAGAAATAATCGAGCTTCAAACTCTTCGAGGATACTTAGATCCAAGGCCGTACCCAGGATTTTATTGGGGGGGGGGGTTATTCAAAGATTTTTTTCGGGGAGGGGGTTTTACACACACAAAAAAAAACACAAAAAACGCACAAAAAATTTATTTATATCCATTTTTGTTTCTTTTTTACGAGTCAGACAAACATTTCGAGGGGGGGGGGTCAAAACCCCCGGATCCACCCACCCCTGGGTACAGCCTTGCTTACGTCTAAGAATATTCTATCCCAGAAAGTCTATGACTTTAATTAGTGCGGAGCCGCTGGACACAGAACTCGTCAGACAGGAAAAAAAAAACAGCCTCAATAAGTTATTGGGCTTGCCTGCCAGAGCAGTCAATCAGCTAATCTGGAGGAACAGGGGACCTCTTCCTCTGCAATCCGATAAGAGCCAAGGATTAAGTAACTCAAAAAGTTAACCAGCATGAGTCCCATGTTTTATCATCTGATTGCTAAACATCAATCTAGTTGCTGCATCTTCAAAATTCTGAAGCGTAACTGCCAACTGTGCCAACGTAACTGCCAACAGTAACTGCCAACGAGACATAAATTTCACTGACACTATTCTCAATATGTCATCCTCGATACCAATATTCGGACCAAAATTTTATTCTATTGCAGAGGCCTAAAATGCTACTGGACTACGTTCTAATGACTCAAAGACTGAATTCCTTCTTGTCTACGGTTGCAGAAATACGCTACCAGGTAATCTCATGGCCGATATTAGTGATTACATGATCGATCCTTACGATTCACTCAGGTATCCCGTCCTCTTTAATTCACCCACACTGTGAAGGGCACCCGTTCATTTTTGATTCACCACATCTGTTCCCATCTTCCCATCATTAATTTTTGCCAACAAGAATCAATTTAACCTTTTCTTGCTTTTGCTTCCCCAGGATTTGCTAAGTATCTGTTTCGCCTGTCTCCGTGGAACAGGAACACACAAGCTGAATTCAAAGTAGTGGATCTCGAAGTCTCAGTTGCTAAACGAATGGCAAAACGTAATCAAATAGTTGAATTTCACCAAAATAAATGGGCGCGAGTATTAAGGCAGAGACTTCTTTCATTCATCTCCATTTATCATTTTTTGTATTGTTGTTTGTCATTTACATTGTTTTATTTTGTTCTTTTTTTGTCTACTTTTCTCTTTTGTTATGCTCCGTCTTTTTGTGTGTTTTTACAACGGATTCGCAAATAAATAAATGCCACTGTAACCCTTATTAGAAGCAGTGACTCCCTCCTCAAAAAGTTTTGCGATAAAAAAGCCATACGAAAGGCTAAGATATGTCAAGTTTTTTAACGATTCCCCGTGTGGCACAGAAATTCCAGCACATCCGAAAAGTACGGAATCACAGATCCTATAAAAAAATGCAGACTTGTTGATAGATTATCCGTGGTCTATTGTGTTATTAAATAAAAAAAACAAGTTTTTCTAACTGAAAGTAAGGAGCGACGTTAAAACTTAAAACGAACAGAAATTATTCCGTATATGAAGGGGGCTGTCCCCTCCTCAACGCCTCGCTCTTTACGCTAAAGTTTTTTATTGTTTAAAAAAATAGAGTTGTGAGAAAGTCAAACTTTAGCGTAAAGAGCGAGGCGGTGAGGAACGGACAGCCCCCTTCATATACGGAATAATTTCTATTCGTTTTAAGTTTTAACGTCGTTCCTTACTTTCAGTTAAAAAACTTGTTTTGTTTTTTTTATTTAATTTTTGAACGTTTTTGAATTAATGCAGATTTTGATTTTGGCTCACCGTACATGAATAATCAAAACAAAATTTGTATATTAATTTTACTTTTATTTGGTTAAATGGCTTTCTCGAAACTTGTTTAATTTTATTTACGAAAGTTTTTATTAGTAATGAATATACGTAACTTACGAACTAACTTACGTAACGAACTTCTATATTCATAAATTTTTAACACGTATATTAGAAGGTTCGCCCCCTAGTCAATACCTTGCTCTTTAAGCTAAAGTTCGAATTTTTTTTCCAATTCTTTAAAAATGACCCCTTAATCACAATCAGTTGATCAGTTGAAAAACTTGTGTTTTTTATTTAATTTCTGATATTTTTCTTTAATAATGCTGGAAAATCCGGCGCCCCCTTCATAGCAATGTCCCTTCCCCTATGAAAACTTCCTTCATGGAAAGATCCTCCCATATAACCCCCGACCCCCCCCCCCCCACCTACCAGAAAAATCCCCCCTGAAAACGTCTGTATACTTCCCAATAACCAATACTATATGTTAACATTGAGTAAATTTCATAACTTTCAGCCCTCCCCCCGAGGATTTCGGGGGATTAAGTCATCCTAAAAGACATCTTTATCATATTTTCGACCATGCTGAACAAAATGGCTATCTCAAAATTTTGATCGGGTGACTTTGGGAAAAAAATGAGCGTGGGAGGGGGCCTAGTTGCCCTCCATTTTTTTGGTCACTTAAAAGGGGCGCTAAAACTTTTAATTTCAGTTCCAATGAGCCCTTCAACGATATTCTAGGATCACTGGGTCGATACGATCACCCCTGGAAAAAAAAAACAAATAAACACGCATCCGTGATCTTTCTTCTGGCAAAAAATACAAAATTCCACGTTTTTGTAGATAGGTGCTTGAAAACTCTACAGTAGGGTTCTCTGATACGCTGAATATGATGGTGTGATTTTCATTAAGGTTCTATAATTTTTAGGGGGTCTTTCCCCCTTTTTTCTAAAATCAACCAAATTTTCTCAGGCGCGTAACTTCTGATGGGTAAGACTAAACTTGATGAAACTTACATATTTGAAATCAGCATTAAAATTGATTCTTTTGATGTATCTATTGGTATAAAAAATCCGTTTTTTAGAGTTTCGGTTACCATTTAGCCGGGTCGCTCCTTACTTACAGTTCGTTACCACGAACTGTTTGACAATATTTTGATGGTGTATTGCATTATTCTCTTTCCTTCTGCGCTCCGTCTTTATATTTCATTTTATTGATGGGTAAAAACCAATAGTAAGAAAAATAACCGATGAAATACCGATGTCATCGATGTAATCAATGACCGATGAGCATAGTTCTCTCTTGCTCGAACTCACGTAAAAATCAGCTTCACGAGAGCTATAAGTAGCTTGCACACTAATTGCTTCCGTCGTTACATAATAACCCGTTTTTTCAGTAGAATTTGACTCAACTAGAAAAATCAATGGCGAAGAGTGAAGCACCGATGTGGAGTTCAGATGCCAGGGAAAGTGAAATCAGGAACGCCCATGAAAGGTTAAGTACGGATAGTAGTCTGATGAAAAAAAAAATCCCGTTTAGATAGAAAATGATCACCTGAAACAAAAACGGTTTCAGACAGAAAGTCTAGTGAGGTTTAAATATGTTGCCAAACTAATGATTACAGATTTGGGGCTAAAGAATATTTTATTTGCGGACACTTATTTGGAAAAGTTACCTTATGTGGAAAGAGGGTATTACCACCGCACGAAAAAAAACTTGTTACCAACTAACGAGTTCCCACGATCATAGCAAGATTTTTGCAAACAATTATTACTGAATTTCTCTAAAAAATTTAGAAAGGATTCACTGAAACCCAACTTGATGAAAAATGGCTTTAGACAGAAAACGTGGTGAAATTTAATTATGTTGCTAAAACAAAAATGATAGATATGGTGCTAAAAAGTATTTGATTCGCGGACACTTGTTTGGAAAAGTTGCCTTATGTGGAAAAGGGGTGTTGCCACCGCAAGAAAAAAAAAACTTATTACCAAAGGTGTTTACCAGCTAACGAGTTCCCACGATCCTAGCAAAAGTTTTGCATACAATTAATGCTCAATTTCTCCAAAAAAATTAGGAAGGCTTCATGTGAAACCTAACGTGAAATAAAAATGGCTTCAGATCGAAAGTCTGGTGAAGTCTGAATATTTTGCCAAAATTATAGATGTGGTGCTAGAGAGTATTGGATTCGCGGACACTTATTTGGAAAAGCTGCCTTATGTGGAAAAGGGGTATTGCCACCGTACGAAAAAAAAACTTGTTACCAAATAACGAGTTCCCACGATCCTAGCAAAATTTTTTCAAACAATTATTGCTGAATTTCTCTCAAAAATTTAGAAAGGATTCACTGAAACCCAACTTGATGAAAAATGGCTTTAGACAGAAAACGTGGTGAAATTTAATTATGTTGCTAAAACAAAAATGATAGACATGGTGCTAAAAAGTGTTTGATTCGCGGACACTTATTGGGAAAAGTTACCTTATGTGGAAAAGGGGTGTTGCCACCACACGAAAAAAAAAGAACTTGTTACCAAAAACGTTTACCATCTAACGAATTCCCACGATCCTAGCAAAATTGTTGCAAACAACTAATGCTGAATTTCTCCAAAAAAATAAGAAAGGCTTCATGTGAAACCTAACATGGAGCAAAAATGGCTTCAGATCGAAAGTCTGTTGAAATCTGAATATGTTGTCAAAACAAAAATTATACATGTGGTGCTAAAGAGTATTTGATTCGCGGACACTTATTTGGAAAAGCTGCCTTATGTGGAAAAGGGGTGTTGCCACCACAAGAAGTAAAAAGAACTTGTTACCAAAAACGTTCACCAGCTAGCGAGTTCCCACGATCCTAGCAAAATTGTTGCAAACAATTAATGCTGAATTTTTCTAAAAACAAAATTAGAAAGGCTTCATGTGAAACCTAACGTAAAGCAAAAATGGCTTCAGATAGAAAGCCTGATGAAATCTAAATATGTTGCCAAAACAACAATTATAAATGTGTTGTTAAAGAGTATTTTATTCCCAGACACTCATTTGGAAAACGGAGGTGTCGCCATTGTACGAAAAACACTTGTCACCAGTAAAGTTTACCGACTATTCCCACGAATATACAAAAATTGCTGGAAAAAAAAACATTATCAATTTCGTTAAATTTACAAAGGCTTCCAGAAAAAAAAGTGTTGGTGTGTTCGGGGGCAATTTTCAAAAACGTGATTTAAGAATATGAAACTTGTAAGTTTCCACATTTGAAAAATAATCGTGGATTGTTTCTGTCCCGCAGTTTCGTATTCTAATTCTATTCTTGCTGTGAAATTTCAAGTCCTATTTTAAAAAGTGTTCCCACATACATTGAAAAATAATCATTTTAAACTACGAAAGTTCTAGAGTCGAGATCGAGGGATGGAATCCTGGGCCAAGTATCTACAAGCAAAGATCAATCCACTGGTCCACCATAATACTTAATTTTAGAGTTCAACTTTTAAATTTCGTGCCAAATTTTGTGTTTCTTTAAATTGTTGCCAACAGATTTTTGTAGATCAATATTTAGGTCTCTATGCATTGACAGAAAGATGCTGGCAGCGGTGCAAGTAACAATCGGATTAGGATTGTGAAAACAATCCTTAAACTGCTGCTGTTTGAAGCTGAACAAGGTACTTGTATGATATACCACCCAACGCTCAAGTTGCTCATGAATTGACGCACTGTAAACCGGTTTCTTTCGCTAGTTTCTTTCAACTTGGCGTGAGAAAAGACAAAGAGAAGTGACAGAAAAGATGGGAAATATATAATTTAGGCTATATATTTGCAGATTAGGGGGGGGGGGTGAGGGTAAAGTATTTGGACAGCGCGAAGTCAGAAAACAATTGTTACTTCATAATATCAGAATAATTGCAGCTAACACATTTTGCATGCAGACCCGCTGTAGTTTACCCCTCCCCCCTAATGTGCAAATATATAGCCCAAATTTGTTTCTAAAGTATTATATTTTATCATACTTAGGTATATTTTATTAGAATTAGCCTAATTTCACTTCTTGAGCAGTAGGGGGTATATAATACAAGTACCCTGAACAATTATAAGAAGTTTTAGAAATAGCGTCTTTTCAGCATGCACCATCAACGTAACGTTAAAATAGCGTGTTGAGTACCAGATTTAAAAACCGGATTAAAACCAAATTCAACTGATGTGTTGAATAAAATAAAACTGAATAATTGAAATTTCCTTCATATTAGATGCATTATACATTATTAGATACATCTGTAAAAAAAAGAGAAAAAAGTCCATTTAAAATTGAGAGTACTAAAATTCTAGCACCAGATACTACGCTTTTTTCATTAGCCTCATTATCTAAGATTCCTTTAAAAAAAAATCAATATCAAATAAATAATGCTACATAGTATCTTAGAAATCTCTGTATTACTAATATCAGCTCATTGTAGCTGGTCGCCGCTTGAGTACCGTCACTTTTTGTGCCACCTCTTCGTCATTTATCATTGCCAGTATCATCATGAGATCAAAGAAAATATTTCAGGGGGGGGGGACTAGAGCTTGGAAAACAGCAGAACCAAGAGTATCGTCAGTAGACACATATGTACGAATTACTTTTGTAATCTAAAATTTTTTAAAACAGAAATAAGTTTCAACTTCCCGAATTTCAATATATTCCCTTAGCCATTTAATGAAAGGACCTAAGTACCCCCCCCCCCCTCCCTAAGAGTTTTCTAACATATATTTTCAAATAAAGTAAGGAGCTTACTTTGCACACAGTTTATTCCATCCAAGTCCTTGAACTGAAATATCCTTTATGCTACTATCAACTTGTTGAATCTGGAATTATAAATAAAATAGAGCTTAAGTGTATAGAATAGATTTAAAGTGTATACCAATGAAGTAAAAATTAAAAGTACGATTTCAAGGTCCCATGGAGTGTTGCATTAAGTGTGGTCCAAGAGTCACAGTTGTGGATCAACACATGCAACCAAGGCCGTATCCAGGATTTTTTGGGGGAAGGGGTAGGGGGGTTGGTTACAAAATAATTTTTCCGGGGGGGATACAATTTTTTTTCTTTAACATATCAAATTTGTTTATATTCATTTTTGTTACGTTTTTACGAGTCGGACAAACATTTCGAGGGGCGGGATTCAAACCCTAGCCCCCCCCCCCCTGAATACGGCCTTGCATGCAACTATATTTCACAGGAAATTATTTTGTGTGGTCCCGCATCACCTTTGCAAGTGCGTTATTATACTTGCAAGTTATTACTTCTAAAATCAACGTGTATAATTAGAGAACTACTGAAATGAGCCCTGTGTGTACGAAGTATTCATCAAACTGTGATTCCGCATTGCTCTTGTTCTTACCTTTGTTAAGACTATGTAGTATTTACTGCGGTTAATGAGTATCCGTGAAACGGTTTATTGCGTAAACTTTTATTTCTTTGTGCACGTTTCGTTTTTGGATACAGAAGAGTGCATGTCTTCAAGCTTGCTTTTATTTGAATTTTTCGTCTAAAATATAATAGATGGTATCAAAAACTTTTTTGAACTTTTGTTTGAAAATCATGATTTCCGGTATTCTTTCCCAAAATTCGTGAAAGATACGGAATGTTTTTTTTTTAGATTGTTGAAGAGATAGTATGAAGTTATATCAGTATTCAAAGTTATTTAATTTCTAAGAAGTCAAGCTACGAAACTTGGGTATTTAGACGGACGAATTTAGGTATTTAGGTTTAGTTATTTAGACGATAGGCCTATGTAGGGACCTCCCAGAATCAAAATTTCAAGATAGGAAACGTGACAGAAAAAATTTTATTTCTGGAAAACGAATGTAAGTTCCAGCTCTTAAAAGATCCAAACCTTTCTATCCGTGTTGGAAAAAAAAATTAAACCTTGTCTAGAAAAAATAGCTACCTCTAGGATGTCAAAGACATCGATACGTGACGACTTTAGAAATTATTTATTAGCATACAGTTTATTTGCAGTTCTTTAAATGTAGATTTTGAAGATAAAAATGTAGTTTAAATTTAAAACTAATTTAAATTAAAAATTTAAAACTAATCTTCTAAAAACTAACTAAAAACTAAAAACTAACTAATCATTTAAATTTAAAACTAATCTTCTTGATTAGTTATTGTGGCATTAAACGTCTAAAATATAATATAATCAAATCGGAAATATTAGATCGAATTTCCAAGAATTATTTCCAAGAAATCAAAAAATCAAAATCAAATCAGTTGGGAATTTGCAAAAATCAGAATTTCAAAATTGAAAAAGTAACCGAAGCAATTTTATTTCAGGAAAAGCATATGTCATCTCCAGTTCTTAGAAGGTCAGATCTGTTTATCAATACTGGGAAAAGTTATTCCTTGTCTAGAAAAAAAGTTACCTCCAGGATACCACAAAAATTTGATGCGTAATGACAGCTTCAGAAATCATTTTTAAATGAACGAAGCAATGTCGTTTATAAGAAAATTTATGCTCCCTTGGGTACTTTTCATAATATTATACGCAAAGGCATCAAATCAAAAATTTCACAAAACAGCCAAAAATATTGGAATTTGGCATTGGACTTTTTCAGAATTATATCCAACAAATGATGAAAAAATGGTTTGTATTTTTTCATGGAAAACTACTAGAATTTTACAAATATCACTGGATGTTATTTGCCCTGTTTAGCGATTCCGATACCCAGGAAGAATTTCGAGTGTGCATCTCTTATCACTTCGAAGCTAGAGATTGTAAAAGCAGGATCACGAAAAAAGGCTGTAAAAGCAGTAGTGTTGCTCCGCAGCACAAGTAACGATAAAGACTATTACTGAGCCATGTTCCCTGCTTATTAAAAAATTGTTTATTTGTATCTTATTTACATACTACTACTTGTAAACTTCCCGTCAGTCATTTTCATTGGCCAATGTTCAAAGTGCAGAATGTACAACTCTACTTCAGCCGTCTTTTACTGGACAACCTGTAAAGTTTAGATTGTAAATTCTACTTCCAACGTCTTTTATTAGCAAACCTGTGTAGTGCAGGCTATAGAGGTCCACCGCTGCTCTCTTTGATTAGCATTCTCTATGATACAGACTGTACAATTCCACTTCAGTCATCTTTTATTGGCCACCCTGCAGAATAATTGCTGCGCAGCTCCAAATTCACCCGTATTTACTGAATGACATGTGCAATGCATGTTGTACAGCTCCACTTTAGCCTTCTTTTACTGGACAGCAGGGGCGTTGTTTGGAGGTGGCAAGGGGGGTCGGTTGCCCCCCCCCCCCACCAATAATGTGGAGAGATAAAATATTATACATCCCATGCCCTTTGACTATCCAGATATGGACCCCTCTTACCCCCAATAAAAATGCTGGAGATTCGCCCCTGCTGGACAGCCTGTAAACTTTAGGTTGTTCAACTCTGCTTCCACCGTGTTTTATTAGCAATCTGTGTAGTGTAGGCTGTAGAGCTCCACTTCTACTATCTTTGATTAGCCACCCTGTATAATGCAGGCTGTACAACTACACTCCACCTATCTTTTATTGGCCAGTCTGCTGAACAATTGCTGCTCATCTCCAACTTCACCCTCATTTACTGAATGACCTGTGCATTGCGTGCTGTGCAGCTCTTCTTCAGCCTTCTTTTACTCGACAGCCTGCAAAATTTAGGCTGTATAATTCTACCTTGGCCGTCTCTTATTAGTAAGGCTGTGCAGTGCATACTGTTGAACTCCACTTCTACTATCTTTAATTAGCCAGCCAGTATAACGAAGCCTGTATATTGACACAACGAAGCCTTATATTGGCCAGCCTGCTGAATAATTGCTGTGCAGCTCCACTTCACCCGTATTTACTGAATGGCCTATGCAACACCTGTTGTGCAGCTTCACTTCAGCCTTCTTTTACTGGAGAACCTGCAAAATTTAGGCTGTATATCCCTATTTTGGCCGTCTTTTATTAGTAAGGCTGTGGAGTGCAGCCTGGAGAGTTCCACTTCTACTATCTTTCATTAGCCAGCCTGTATAATTCAGATTGTACCACTCCACTTCAGCCATCTTTTATTTGCCAGCCTGCTGAATAATTGATCTGCAGCTTCACTTCACCTTTATTTATTGAATGGCCTATGCAATGCAGGTTAAACAGCTCTACTTCAGTCGTAGAGTCTTTACTGAATGGCCTGTGGAATGCAGGTTGTACAGCTCCACTTCATACACTCAAGGCATATTTAAAAAGCAACAACAAGAGCCGAATCATGCGAAGAATAAAATAGTCTTTTCTTGTAAAAATCTCAAAATCCTAGGAACGCATGGACTAGAAGGCCCCCTCTCATACGTGCCAACCTAATTTCTTATGAACTTATTTCTTCCCATTCGAGGTGTCCCTCCCTCCCTTTTCATATTTAGTCCTAATTTTGTATAAGGCACTATTAATGCACTGCATAAGGGTATATAAACCAAATTAAAAAAAGCGCTAACCTAATTTCTCAAAAAAACAAATTTTAATTTTCTCAAAAATTTCTCAAAAAAACCCAATAATTCAAAAAACCCAAAAAAACCCTAATTTCTCAAAAAAAAACCAATAATTCAAAAAACCCAAAAAAGCGCCAACCTAATTTCTTATGAACTTGTTTCTTCCCATTCGAGGTGTCCCTCTCTCCCTTTTCATATTTAGTCCTAATTTTGTATAAGGCACTATTAATGCACTGCATAAGGGTATATAAACCAAATTAAAAAAAGCGCTAACCTAATTTCTCAAAAAACCCAAATTTTAGTTTTCTCAAAAATTTCTAAAAAAAACCCAATAATTCAAAAAACCCAAAAAACCCTAATTTCTCAAAAAAAAACCAATAATTCAAAAAAAACAAAAAAACGCCAACCTAATTTTTTATGAACTTATTTCTTCCCATTCGAGGTGCCCCTCTCTCCCTTTTCATATTTAGTCCTAATTTTGTATAAGGCACTATTAATGCACTGCAAAAGGGTATATAAACCAAATTAAAAAAAGCGCCAACCTAATTTCTCAAAAAACCCAAATTTTAATTTTCTAAAAAAATTCTAAAAAAAAAACCGATAATTCAAAAAAAAAAACAAAAAACCCTAATTTCTCAAAAAAAAAACAATAATTCAAAAAACCCAAAAAAGCGCCAACCTAATTTCTTATGAACTTATTTCTTCCCATTCGAGGTGTCCCTCTCTCCCTTTTCATATTTAGTCCTAATTTTGTATAAGGCACTATTAATGCACTGCATAAGGGTATATAAACCAAATTAAAAAAAGCGCCAACCTAATTTCTCAAAAAACCCAAATTTTAATTTTCTCAAAAATTTCTCAAAAAAACCAATAATTCAAAAAACCCAAAAAACCCTAATTTCTCAAAAAAACCAATAATTCAAAAAACCCAAAAAAGCGCCAACCTAATTTCTTATGAACTTATTTCTTCCCATTCAAGGTGTCCCTCTCTCCCTTTTCATATTTAGTCCTAATTTTGTATAAGGCACTATTAATGCACTGCATAAGGGTATATAAACCAAATTAAAAAAAGCGCCAACCTAATTTCTCAAAAAACCCAAATTTTAATTTTCTCAAAAATTTCTCAAAAAAAAAACCCAATAATTCAAAAAACCCAAAAAACCCTAATTTCTCAAAAAAAACCAATAATTCAAAAAACCCAAAAAAGCGCCAACCTAATTTCTTATTCGAGGTGTCCCTTCCCATTCGAGGTGTCCCTCTCTCCCTTTTCATATTTAGTCCTAATTTTTAATAAGGCACTATTAATGCACTGCATAAGGGTATATAAACCAAATTAAAAAAAGCGCCAACCTAATTTCTCAAAAAACCCAAATTTTAATTTTCTCAAAAATTTCTAAAAAAAAACCAATAATTCAAAAACCCCAAAAAACCCTAATTTCTCAAAAAAACCTAATAATTCAAAAAACCCAAAAAAGCGCCAACCTAATTTCTTATGAACTTATTTCTTCCCATTCGAGGTGTCCCTCTCTCCCTTTTCATATTTAGTCCTAATTTTGTATAAGGCACTATTAATGCACTGCATAAGGGTATATAAACCAAATTATAAAAAGCGCCAACCTAATTTCTCAAAAAACCCAAATTTTAATTTTCTCAAAAATTTCTAAAAAAAAAACCAATAATTCAAAAAACCCAAAAAACCCTAATTACTAAAAAAAACAATAATTCAAAAAATCCAAAAAAGCGCCAACCTAATTTCTTATGAACTTATTTCTTCCCATTCGAGGTGTCCCTCTCTCCCTTTTCATATTTAGTCCTAATTTTGTATAAGGCACTATTAATGCACTGCATAAGGGTATATAAACCAAATTAAAAAAAGCGCCAACCTAATTTCTCAAAAAACCCAAATTTTAATTTTCTCAAAAATTTCTAAAAAAAACCCAAAAATTCAAAAAACCCAATAAACCCTAATTTCTCAAAAAAAAACCAATAATTCAAAAAACCCAAAAAAGCGCCAACCTAATTTCTTATGAACTTATTTCTTCCCATTCGAGGTGTCCCTCTCTCCCTTTTCATATTTAGTCCTAATTTTGTATAAGGCACTATTAATGCACTGCATAAGGGTATATAAACCAAATTAAAAAAAGCGCCAACCTAATTTCTCAAAAAAACCAAATTTTAATTTTCTCAAAAATTTCTCAAAAAAACCCCAATAATTCAAAAAACCCTAATTTCTAAAAAAAACCTTAATAATTCAAAAAAAAAAACAAAAAAGCGCCAACCTAATTTCTTATGAACTTATTTCTTCCCATTCGAGGTATCCCTCTCTCCCTTTTCATATTTAGTCCTAATTTTGTATAAGGCACTATTAATGCACTGCATAAGGGTATATAAACCAAATTAAAAAAAGCACCAACCTAATTTCTCAAAAAACCCAAATTTAATTTTCTCAAAAATGTCTAAAAAAAACCAATAATTCAAAAAACCCAAAAAACCCTAATTTCTCAAAAAAAACAATAATTCAAAAAACCCAAAAAAGCGCCAACCTAATTTCTTATGAACTTATTTCTTCCCATTCGAGGTGTCCCTCTCTCCCTTTTCATATTTAGTCCTAATTTTGTATAAGGCACTATTAATGCACTGCATAAGGGTATATAAACCAAATTAAAAAAAGCGCCAACCTAATTTCTCAAAAAACCCAAATTTTAATTTTCTCAAAAATGTCTAAAAAAAAACCAATAATTCAAAAAACCCAAAAAACCCTAATTTCTCAAAAAAAAACCAATAATTCAAAAAACCCAAAAAAGCGCCAACCTAATTTCTTATTCGAGGTGTCCCTTCCCATTCGAGGTGTCCCTCTCTCCCTTTTCATATTTAGTCCTAATTTTTAATAAGGCACTATTAATGCACTGCATAAGGGTATATAAACCAAATTAAAAAAAGCGCCAACCTAATTTCTCAAAAAAACCAAATTTTAATTTTCTCAAAAATTTCTAAAAAAAAACCAATAATTCAAAAACCCCAAAAAACCCTAATTTCTCAAAAAAACCTAATAATTCAAAAAACCCAAAAAAGCGCCAACCTAATTTCTTATGAACTTATTTCTTCCCATTCGAGGTGTCCCTCTCTCCCTTTTCATATTTAGTCCTAATTTTGTATAAGGCACTATTAATGCACTGCATAAGGGTATATAAACCAAATTATAAAAAGCGCCAACCTAATTTCTCAAAAAACCCAAATTTTAATTTTCTCAAAAATTTCTAAAAAAAAAAACCAATAATTCAAAAAACCCAAAAAACCCTAATTACTAAAAAAAAACAATAATTCAAAAAATCCAAAAAAGCGCCAACCTAATTTCTTATGAACTTATTTCTTCCCATTCGAGGTGTCCCTCTCTCCCTTTTCATATTTAGTCCTAATTTTGTATAAGGCACTATTAATGCACTGCATAAGGGTATATAAACCAAATTAAAAAAAGCGCCAACCTAATTTCTCAAAAAACCCAAATTTTAATTTTCTCAAAAATTTCTAAAAAAAACCCAAAAATTCAAAAACCCAATAAACCCTAATTTCTCAAAAAAAACCAATAATTCAAAAAACCCAAAAAGCGCCAACCTAATTTCTTATGAATTTATTTCTTCCCATTCGAGGTGTCCCTCTCTCCCTTTTCATATTTAGTCCTAATTTTGTATAAGGCACTATTAATGCACTGCATAAGGGTATATAAACCAAATTAAAAAAAGCGCCAACCTAATTTCTCAAAAAACCAAATTTTAATTTTCTCAAAAATTTCTCAAAAAAACCCCAATAATTCAAAAAACCCTAATTTCTAAAAAAACCTTAATAATTCAAAAAAAAAACAAAAAAGCGCCAACCTAATTTCTTATGAACTTATTTCTTCCCATTCGAGGTATCCCTCTCTCCCTTTTCATATTTAGTCCTAATTTTGTATAAGGCACTATTAATGCACTGCATAAGGGTATATAAACCAAATTAAAAAAAGCACCAACCTAATTTCTCAAAAAACCCAAATTTAATTTTCTCAAAAATGTCTAAAAAAAAACCAATAATTCAAAAACCCAAAAAACCCTAATTTCTAAAAAAAACCTTAATAATTCAAAAAACCCAAAAAAGCGCCAACCTAATTTCTTATGAACTTATTTCTTCCCATTCGAGGTGTCCCTCTCTCCCTTTTCATATTTAGTCCTAATTTTGTATAAGGCACTATTAATGCACTGCATAAGGGTATATAAACCAAATTTTTTAACAGAAAAGTACCGGTTTTAAAAATGATTTTTCATGGTTGATCTGCAGTAGTTTAACAGTACTTGTATACTTCAAGATCCTAAACAAACAATTTGATTTGTAATTATACATGTCCTTCAAAGAAGCGATATCCAGTTGTAAAATGATGCAGCAAATTGTAAAACATGTGAAGTTCAAATTAAACAAATAACAATTTACTTCTGAAGGTACCTTAGATAAACAGTTATTCAAGTCGATCCATGCGTATATTTGCACATTTGCTTACACATAAAAGTACATTTAACACATTTATTCAATTTTCAAGGACAATTCAGCTGACCTCCATACAAAACTAAGGAAATACATATTTAATAACTTTTCAGGAGCTAGTATGCTGTTTCTTACCTTTATGGGGAAACTGGATCAGAAACAAAAAGACGGTCTTGTACACACTAGATTTTAGCCGTTTCCCCAAATTTCCCCAAATAAGGATTTTTTTTTCTCCGGAAACCTCCCGACAATTAACAGTAATGAGAATGAACAATCTTTACTTCGAACTCCAGCGAATCAATTTTGTTTTTTGTGGAAATTCGGAGGAGCCCCGTAAAATTTAGGGATAGTAGCAGCACTCTGGTAATTTGTAGAGGTCATATCAAAGCTGTCAGCAGTTTCACACATCTTGAGACGTCAATGTAACATGAAGGTACAGCAGTTAAAGAATTTCCCAGGTGTATCTCAAAGGCTTCGTCTACGACCGGAAGACCAGCATCTGAAAGATGACCGATGTACCTCGAGATACAAAAATTTCTCCTCTTAATACGTCAGTTGGCCACTTCGTTGTTGATACTTCATGGCTCATCACCCTCTTCAGGGCCCATTGATTCGGTTATCTTGTACAGGATATATATTTGTGAGATTGAGGTCTTCGTAAAATTTAGGCGTGCTGCAATTTCACTACTAAAGAAAAACTCTCGCCTACCGTATGTCCTTAATATTGATGTCCGCTAAAATTTCCAAAAGGGTACTAAAGTGATTTAGATACCTCCTCACCATTCTACCAAGCACACCAGCCCTGATAAACTACGAGATCAATCGCCTAGTCCTCGGTTGGTCTCCTCTAATGGACAGGTTTCGTAACTGGTGAAAGGACAGCCTCACAGATTTTCTGGATATATTTGATAGTAGCATTGAAAAGACCCCTCTTAGCAGCAGATTCATCTCTTCGAAGAAGCAGATTGCCAAGCTATCTGCATCTTCTACAAGCCTGTTGCTGCCATATATCTAGTGATCTTTTCATTTGTTTTCTTCTAAGCCTAAATTTATATATCCACTTTATTGAGCGGCAGTGGTGACAGCTTCTCGATTTGTCCTTGAGAGCACTGGGCACAAATAGAAACTTACTACTGCTAATTTCAGCCACAATCAAGCCATGGTCCGCCCTGTTCCAGTGTCTGACCATGAGACAGGGTATTTTGTGGGATGCACTGCCGAAATTGGAAGAATTGCAACCAGTAATGGCTTCCAAAATCATTCAGGGAAGGGGGGGGGGTGTAATCCCTCTGGATATATGACGCACCGAACATCACGTGAGAAAAGATCCCTGAGGAGCAATCCAAGGTGGGAGAAAGAGATCTGCTGCTAGTACTGGTTCTGAGGATCTAGTGTCACTTACCGCTGTTACCTGGCAATTGGTGAGTGACTCTTCCTTCTCTTTTAGTGGACGAATGTTCCATACCCTAGGTAGTCAGAAGATACGGGGCAAGGTTTTCGGTGTGGGGGAAACGATGGTGAAAACCCTACCAAGGAAGTATCTTCTACAAAAGAAAAACAGATAAGTGAGTCCTATCTCGAGGCAATGGGCCTTTATGGCCAGAGCTACGACTTTGCGAGTTCACCCATACTAATAATATAGCCTACTATATACATTTGTTTAAATAACATAAACTGTCATTTTTTTTTAAATAAACCTAATTTGACTTTTAAAAAATCAAACTGAAATGTATCTAAAGTTTACATTAGAAATACCTGAAAATGTAATTTTAAGAGAGATAATATGTACGACGCAACCCTGTTGCAGCATTTAATAATATATTCTTGAAAGTAGTACTAATATATTTTTTAATTAATAACAGATACACAGTATTTGATTCTATGTTGACCATTAGTGACAAAGAGAAGCGATGCCAAAATAAAGTTAAACCAAAATGGAACATCGGCTAAGGCGTTGCAAGGCCTTCGAGCCTAGAGAATATATCTTTAGAGACACATTTTCCTGATATTATAGAAAGATGGTAGGGATGCAAAGCCTGAAGTACCAATGACATTAAAATTAAAATAAATTTTGCCCCATGGACCCATCTTAGGTCTATTCATAACTGAAACCCGCATTTTCTAAGATTTTTCCTTTGGTTGTTTCAAAATTGTCAAGTTTTTAGGGCAGAACCAAAGGGTATTGGTAAATTATAAGAGAGTAAAAAACTATCAACGCCATCTAGCGTTTAGCGACAGTACACATTTTTTCATGCTCTGTAATCGTTTTTTTTTTGCCAGGAACTGAGATCAGACACTTATTACTACCCTAATTTTAACAATTGCACTTAATTACTCTTATTATTAAACTAGAAAAACACCAATTATCACTAAACGCTAGATGGTGTTGGCAGTTTTTTGCGACACTACCGCCAATTCCCACTCTCATGAGTTCCACCAGTACCACTCATACTCTTTGGGCAGTACCACATTTTTGTCAGTGTTGTCATGTTGAACCGTGAAAATAAATAAACAAAACCATAAAAGTAAATAAACTACTACTACTACTACTACTACTAACAACTCACCGCAGCACCAAGCCGCCTGAGGCCAACACAGCTACGCACGCTCCACACTTTTGTCCCTAAAAATTCAAACATCAACAATTTGTTGATTCCCAAAGACGACTACGTCTTCAAAAGAAAGCTAAATCATTGTTGAGCTGTTTCGTGCCAAGTGTTTTTAGCTGATTTTTTTCTGATTTTTCAAGCATGTTTCTTCCTTTTTGGCACCCGCTATTACCAAAAACTTCAAAACTACATATGGAAGTCTTTTCCGTTAAAAATACAATTCCCGATTTTCCCTTTTTAAGGTATATATGGTTGCATAAGTAGTCACTTAACCAATCCAAAACCTTTAATTCCATTATCACTGTCCTTGGTAATTTAAAAAGAAAGACAGAACATTGTCGCATCTATATATTTTTAATCTATGGTCAAATGCCACGAAAGAAAAAAACTTACAAATTTTAAGACATCAGGACGGAGTACATTATCAGCTTCTATAATCATTGTCTCATATCGTATATCGTCGGTAAAGTGTTGTGCCACCCACTTGGCTGATTTTCGTACTTGTGAATTTTCTGTAGTCCATAAATTTACGTCATCAGTTTCTTCACGCCAGTTTAAAAGGCCAGATCCCAAAATGCCACAAAACACAAGTGCGGTGAATATTGTCCACCATGGTCTATAAGCAAACTGGTATCCAAGCCTGAAAAAGCCCTTTCGTTTAGATGAAGCATAATGAATAGAAATAAAGTTCAAATGAACATAGATCCATGGTTTTAGAATTCATTTGCTTTTTGATTAGAAAGTAACAGCAAATTATACAGATCTCCTTTTTACAAGTTTGGAGCTAAGATTTCTCGAGCTTCAAATTTTGTCCTTGGCTTATAATTAAAGCTTAAGCTTTCTCTGAAGTTTCATCGGCCAATAAAAGCTTTCTAAAAGCTCCAAGCTTTCATCAATGAGGTTTCAAGTTATTTAGGTTTCCCTTTTTTTCAAGTTTGGAGCAAAGATTTGTTTTGCTTCCAATTTTGTTATTATAAAAAAAGCTAAAGTTTTCTCTGAATTTCAATTTATACAGATTGCCCTTTTTCAGGTTCAGGGCTACAGTTTCTGGAGGTTCCAATATTTTTTTTTAATTAACAGATAAATTTTAAGCTTTCTCTGAAGTTTCATCAGCCAACAAAAGCTTTCCAAAAAAATTCAAGTTTTCATCAGTCAAATTTCATATTACACAAATTTCCTTAGTTGAAAGTTTGGAGCTAAGATTTGTTGAGCTTCCAATTTTGTTATTATAAAAAAAGCTAAAGTTTTCTCTGAAGTTCAAATTATACAGAATGCCCTTTTTCAGGTTCAGGGCTACAGTTTCTGGAGGTTCCAATATTTTTTTTTAACTAACAGATAAATTTTAAGCTTCCTCTGAAGTTTCATCAGCCAACAAAAGCTTTCCAAAAAAAATTCAAGTTTTCATCAGTCAAATTTCATATTCCACAAATGTCCTTAGTTGAAAGTTTGGAGCTAAGATTTTTAGAGCTTCCTTTTTTGTTTGTAATTGACAATTAGAGCTTAAAATTTCTCAGAATTTTCATCGGCCAATAAATTCTCTAATAATTCCAAGCTTTCATAAGTCAAGTTTCAAATTATAATCCTTTTTTCAAGTCCGGAGCTAGTAACTTACAAATGACGTTGAAGCTTTCCCTGAAGTTTTATTGGCCAATAAAAGCTTTTTAAAAATTTCAAGTTTAATCAGTCAAGTTTTAAAGTATACGGATGTCTCTTTTTTAAAGATCAGATCTTCGCTTAGGTTTTCTCAGAACCACCGACCAATAAAAGCTTTCTAAAAATTTCATGCCTTTATCAGTCAAGGTTGAAATTATATAGATGTCCTTTGTCAAGTTTGGAAGTCTGAAGAAGAGATTTCTATCAATTTCAATTTTGGGCAATAACTTGCAATTAAAACTCAAGTTTTTTCTTAAATTAGGTTGGCCAATGGAAGTTTTCTGAAAATTGCAAGCTTTCGTCCGCTTCCTGAGTATAATCAGAGGCAGTGAGTCAGGGCGGATATTTATATTAATGAATATTCTAAGCTATATGAATCTGCAAAGTTTGCAAAATTTCAAAATTTGATGTCAATGACTTTTTCCAACCGATTTAACGAAGTAAAAACAAGTCTTTAGGTTATGAATAACATTATTATATGTGATTTCGTATACCCAAAACAAAAGTGCATGAGTCACAGTTAAAAAAAATCACTCGGAAGCAATTATTTCTGAGTTCGGAACAGTGGCGGATCCAGGGGGGTGAGGTGGCGCGCACCCTCCTAGCGTAGTCTAAAGTAGTGTAATTTACTTAATTAACTCAAATTTGCATTAATTAAACTTGCTCCTAACGCAAGTTTATCGGATCAACCTATTTTGCACCCCTCCCCTAATTTTTTTTATTGGATCAACCTATTTTTTGCACCCCCCCCCCCCTCCTAAGAAAATCCCGGATCCACCCTGGTTCGGAAGCGGATTAGAAAGCCGAGTAAAAACAAGTATTAAATACTGAAAAAGCAGCTAGGCTACATGAGAGATTATTATGCTTGATATCTTTGTAACCATAATAAAAGGGCACATCTCAAACTCAATTTAAAAATTGAGTTTGAAAGTGGTTTAGAAAGCCGAGCAAAAACAAGTTTGGGCAATTGTAGTTGTAAGTTAACCGGCTATAGACTATAATATAAGATATCATAGAGTCTCCCCCCCCCCAAAAAAAATGAAAATGGGTAAAAATTTTGGGTGCACAAATTTTGTTATGAGTTGCTGCTACAAACTACAGTTATCTCTGATTGACAATCTAAATTATCGCTTTAGACTGTTGGGATTATGAAAAGAAAAGCAAATTCTACAATCCACATTTTAGAAAATCCCCGCAGTCGGCTAGTGCAAAGAAATCAAATTTTGGCGCTATATTTGAATATTTGAAAAGGACGGAATTCACTACCCGTTGGTGTTTGGAAATTCAGGGAAGTTATTGGGAATTTTATCCATTATAAATTCCATGTCATCTATTCCAACCCACATCAAATCAGGCCTTAAATATTCTTAGGGCCTTTCAAGGAAATCAACCTCGAATATTAACAATTGGATAATTACTTAGAGAAAAGATTTCCATTTTCGAGAACAACACAAAATGAATACATACTGTAAAGTTTGAATTCTTTCTGTAATCGGACAACCAAAATTCCGTTACCCCTTTATAGAAATAGGGTGGCAAATTTTACAACCCAAACGAGAATCAGATTTTTAGACTGTCGATCAAAATTAAAATGTACGACCAGATTAAAAAATACAAATCCATTGACGATCGAATTCAGAATTTCAGAATCCAAATTATCAATCAAAGTCGTTATCAAACTGGTAAAGTTCGAGATATGGAGTAGAGTAACTTACAATCTAGAAATACGTTTGGAAAAAAATTAGTGAGTAAAAATTTCCATTTCATGCTGATTCAGGAGTGGTAACTATCATTTCACTGAATCTTTACAGTAAAAGTTTATGCTAAAACAATTTTTTGGGAATATCCAAAAGGAGCCCACAACCCCTCAAAAATAGCGTCTCGGATTAAAATGAGAAGTGTATCACTTGAATTAGCATGGTCAAAAACCCTTTACAGGAGAATTACATCCCCCACCTTGGAAGAACAAGGAAAACAACTTTTTTGCATGGGAAGCCCTGATTTGTCTTCTTTTTTCTCAGTGGTGATTGCATCGAAGCAGCGGTCGTTGAATGTTAGAAGAGGGCTCATTTGAAAGGAAATCACCATATATAGAGCTTTATTTAAACAACAAAAGAGATAGTGCCATATCAAGGTGAGATTCGCTGCCATTTTGTACCACCAAATCAATTTTGGCTCACAGAGGATCAAAGTGCCAATTCTAAGACAGTCAATAAATTTTTCGTGGTCTAAAACCCTATACAGTACGTTTTGAGCTCCCATACCCTATCTTGGCAAACCAGAGCAAAGTGGCGTTTCCTGTCATCTTGTCACGCAGAACCACCTTTTTTCCTAAAGAGGTCAAAATGTCGGGGAATAATAATTCATCGTTAGAAAACTAACGTTAGAAAACGTTATAAACTAACGTTTTAATAAATGCTCCGCTTGCTTGTGTTTTTACAGAATTATGATTGTATACTAAAACTACTCTTATCATTGTCGCGCTATTTTTTAGAATTCTACATACGTTTGAAAATATCACGGGCAAGTACGCATTCAGGGGGTTAAGGAGTTCAGACCCCCCCTCCCGAAATGTTCAAGGCTCGTAAAAAGTAACAAAAATAGATATAAACAAACTTTTCATGCGTTTTTGAATTTTTTTTTGTGTAATCCCCCCAAAAAACAATCCTTGTGTAAACCCCCCCCCCAAATAAAATCCTGGATACAGCCCTGATCGTGGGTCAGTTTATTTGAGCTAGCTTTATAGATGTATCTTGCATGATCAGCGAAGCTATAATTGTTGTTCGTTTTAAGCTCTTTACTTCCGCAAGAAAAACTTTACTTATAAAAGAAATAATACAGCAGTAGGAATCACTTACGGTATATAAGTTATAAATGATATTTAATCAAACACTAAGCTAAGGTAGATCCTTTATTTTACAGGGACTTTTTGTCACTTACAATCAATGAATGGGCGAAAATCCCTTTATAAGACAAAAAAAATAATAATAATAATAATAATAATAAATAATCGTGCACTGGATTTTCTTTATGTGGTAAAAGCCTTAATTGGTCCATTTAACCAGACAAATCCACAAATGAGAAGGCTAAAAAATTTGCCTGCAACTTAAAACCGCAAACTTTATGAATGAAGGCGAAAGTACTAAACTAATTTACTGCCATCTGGTCAAGGTTTTTAGTGCTTCTCCAAAAATTATATAACTTTTGTACAATACTAGATGATGCTGCAACATTCAGCTCAAAACTTGTATAAAAAGAGCTGAGAAGCATAGTATATAAAGCGGTATTAAAGCGCTATAGAATACAACTTAAACTAAAATAATCACAAGAAAACAAGTATGCCGAAAAAATTATTTCAAAACGACAATATGCATAAAATATGATTTTTGTTTCCAATCAAATTACGTGGTTTTCTGATATATATATATATATATATATATATATATATATATATATATATATATATATATATATATATATATATATATATATATATCAAACGGTTGAGGTTTTATGCACCAAATATGAATTTCTATGGATCCCTTTCATATTTTTAGGAAAAGTATCTTTCGAAATTGTTGAAATTTTCTTTTCCTAGTACTGCACATACCAAAATATCTTCTTCTTTTTACTTCGACGAAGTTAAGTTTTAGGTTAGGTATGTCTCACAAAAGCAATTTGTATTTTGGGTCGGTAAAGCAGTGTTCACATGCAGCTCTAGCAAGATTTCCATGCCTAAACATTATTTCTGGCCATACATGTGCTTGGTTATGGGAGCCCAGTCAGGTACAGATGAGAACGTAACTTTTAAGTGCATATGACAAATTATTCACAAGTGTATATAGTCACCTTAAGTGCATATAGTCACAAAAGAAGCCTTCTTGATTAATAGAATTTAAAATCCTAGACTTGAAGTCGTAGTCCTAGAACTGGATACATAGCTGAAACAACATCGGCTCAAGCAACGAATTTTGTGTGTGAACGTGAACTACGTGGAATTTGACACCTAGCCAAATATTTAATTCTAACCAGATATATGTGTGAATGCCGCTTAAAATAGCCCGGAAAACTTCGGTCATCTAATATGTTTTTAAATTTACTGTAGAATCTAGGTCAATAGTACTAATTTTTTTCAGTTTTGTCAATAAGGACTATTCTAAGGAAATTCATGATGTTTCTTTGCATAAACTTACGGTAGTAACAAGACTAAAAAGAAAAGCGTTTTTAGAAAAGCGTTTTTTCTTTTTAGAAAAGGTGGATTGTCACATAAATAAATTTTATAAAAGCGAACAAAAAGTGCAAAATAAGTATTCTAGTTTTTACACTTTTATTTACTTTTTTCCCTTTATTTAAACATTTTAATTTTAGTATTAGTTTTATTTATTTATTTTACTTTGCTTTTATATTTTCAGTTTTTATTTTCTTTTAAATAATTACTTCCTAAGCGTCCGAGAAACATCAAAAACTATTTCTACGTCAAAACCTACTTCTTTATCAACAAGAGAAAACGTTTCGGGTCAATCGATAGATGACCCCTACCGCCTGGTGGTCATTCGAAAGATGTTGTTCATCAGGAAGTGTACAATAGAGCTTTTCAAAAATATCACATAACGCCTTTTGGATTGCAAAAGGCAAACTATCAACAGTCTAACTCGGTTTTGGCATAGCAGTTACCGCCTATGTTTTCCCCCTGCAGATGCCAAAAAATACTTTTTTTGGTATTCAAAGAAAGACACTGGAAAAACTAAATTGACCCCCGCTAAATTTTGAAAAATACATTTTGCATCCCCTCCCCTGCATTTTCATTAATTGGAGCAATGTTTTGACCCTGATTAAATTGAACGAGTAAGACATAACAGAAAAAAAAAATTATTTCACGAAAAATAAACAAGTTTAGTCCAAAAACGAATTATAAATTTGAGTTTTTTCTTCTTTTTTTCTGTTAATAATCCCACACACTTCTCACATTGCTACCAAAACCTTTGAAATCTAAAACAAATAACTATGTCTATGTACCATACTTAAAAACAACCAAAGTTAAAATCTTTACCTTATTTACCTTATTTAAACTATACCTTATTTAAACTATTACCTTATTATACCTTATTAAACTATATACCTTATTAATATACCTTATTATAATATACCTTATTAAACTATACCTTTACCTTATTTTTTACCTTATACCTTTACCTCATTTGTTGGGTGGTTAAAATCTAATAAGTTTTAATTTTGGGAATTCTGCAGCAAACTACCATTATCAAATATCTACCCGGCCGTTTTTAGGAATTCTATGCCATCATAGGGCACCCCTTCCACGGTGCAACCAAAATTAATAAACATCAACAACAAGAAGAACAGTAGGGAGTTCTTTTTGCAAGACAGTGGAATTCTGTATTAAGATGAATATTTCGACCCTATGTCCAACAGCCGTCATCAGCAAAACATAAATATATAAAAGAAAGACGCTTACAATATGATAAGATATGATTTATCACAGGCAGCGCTAAGTGAAGAACGATGTGGGCACAATGTGTTGTTTTTTTTTTTGTTTTGTTTTTTTTTCTCCATACCCGGGCACTTCGTATCGAAGGAGTTGTCGTAGAAACTTCGAAAAGGCCTCATTCGATTGGAAATTGGAGTGGTTAGTGCCCTTTTTAATAGTCGAAAGTGATTGGAGGGCAACTACCCCCCCCCACGCCCTTCATTCCCCCAAACACATCCAATCAAAATTTTGAGATAGCCATTTTGTTCAGCGTAGTTGATTTCCAGATAGAAAACATCTTTTTGAGGAGGAAACTCCCACACAACCCCCAGGGCAAGGGTTTTAAGTTATGCCCTGAGGGTATATAAGATCAATGTTGACAATGTACAGTTTATTATTTTTTTTTCTTTAAAGCAGGGCACTTCATATAGAAGGGGTCGTCGTAGAGACTTCAAAAGGGGCTCATTCGATTAGAAATCGAGAGTTCTAGTGCCCTTTTTAATAGTCAAAAATGATTGGAGGGCAACTAGCCCCCCCTCACGCCAATCATTCACCCAAACACATCCAATCAAAATTTTGAGATAGCCATTTTGTTCAGCGTAGTTGATTTCCAGATAGAAAACATCTTTTTGAGGAGGAAACTCCCCCACAACCCTCAGGGCAAGGGTTTTAATAGTCGAAAGTGATTGTAGGGCAACTAGCCCCCCCCCCCTCAAGCCAATCATTCCCCCAAACACATCCAATCGAAATTTTGAGATAGCCATTTTGTTCAGCGTAGCTGATTTCCACATAGAAAATGTGTTCTTGAGGAGGACACTCCCCCACAACCCACAGGGCAAGGGTTTTAAGTTATGCCGTGGGGGCATATAAGGTTTTTATAGAAGGCGTTGTCGTAGAAACTTCAAAACAGGCTCATTCGACTGGAAATTCAAAGGGCTAGTGCCCTTTTTGATAGTCGAAAGTGATTGGAGGGCAACTAGCCCCCCCACGCCCATCATTCCTCCAAACACATCCAATCAAAATTGTGAGATAGCCATTTTGTTCATTGTAGTTGATTTCCAGATAGATAATAAGTTTTTGAGGAGGACACTCCCTCACAATCCTAAGGGCAAGGGTTTTAAGTTATGCCCTGGGGGCATATAAGGTTTATATTGAAGGCGTTATCTTAGAAACTTCAAAACAGGCTCATTCGATTGGAAATTCAAAGGGCTAGTGCCCTTTTTAATAGTCAAAAGTGATTGGAGGGCAACTAGCCCCCCCCCCACGCCCATCATTACCCCAAACATATCCAATCCGAATTTTGAGATAGCTATATTGTTCAGCGTAGTTGATTTCAAGATAGAAAATATATTTTTGAGGAGGACACTCCCCCACAACCCTCAGGGCAAGGGTTTTATGCCCTGGGGGCATATAAGGTTTTTATAGAAGGCGTTGTCGTAGAAACTACAAAAACGGCTCATTCGATCGGAAATTCAAAGGGCTAGTGCCCTTTTTAATAGTCCAAAGGTATTGGAAGGCAACAAGCCCCCCCCCCCACGCCCATCTTTCCCCCAAACACATCCGATCAAAATTGCGAGATGGCCATTTTGTTCAAGCCAGTTGATTTCCAGATAGAAAATAGGTTTTTGAGGAGGACACTCCCCCACAACCCTCAGGGCAAGGGTTTTAAGTTATGCCCTGGGGGCATATAAGGCTTTTATAAAAGGCGTTGTCGTAGAAACTTCAAAACAGGCTCATTCGATTGGAAATTCAAAGGGCTAGTGCCCTTTTTAATAGTCGAAAGTGTTTGGAGGGCAACTAGCCCCCCCCCCAACGCCCATCATTTCCCCAAACACATCCAATCAAAATTTTGAGATAGGCATTTTGTCAGCGTAGCTGATTTCAAGATAGAAACTATCTTTCTGAGTAGGACACTCCCCCAAAAGCCTCGGGGCAAGGGTTTTAAGTTATGCCCTGTGGGCATATAATGGTTTTTATAGAAGGCGTTGTCGTAGATACTTCAAAACAGGCTCATTCGATTGGAAATTCAAAATAGTCAAAAGTGAAAAAGTCAAAGGGGAATGGAGGGCAACTAGCCCCCCCCCCTCCACGCCCATCATTCCCCCAAACACATAGAATCAAAATTGTGAGACAGCCATTTTGTTCAGCGTAACTGTTTTCCAGATAGAAAATATGTTTTTGAGGGGGACACTCCCCCGCAACCCTCAGGGTAAAGGTTTTAAGTTACGCCCTGGGGGCATATAAGGTTTTTTGTCGAAGGCGTTGTCGTAAGTAGAAGGCTATCTTATACTCCCGTACGTACCACGTGGTTTATGGTTTTCTCACTGAGAATGAAAAAACTGAATTTTTCTCACTTGAAAAAACATGAATTTTCTCACTTTGATGGATGTTTTCTTGGACGGTTATGTGTGTTGGTCAATTTATTTGATGTTTTTCATGGATGTCAACAGTAATTTATGTCTGTTTTATGGTTTTTGTCAGTGAAAATGAAAAAACAGGATTTTTCTCACTTTGATGGATGTTTTATGGTTTTTGTCAGTGAGAATGGAAAAACAGGATTTTTCTCACTTTGATGGATGTTTCAAGGTCGATTTATATGTTGTTGTTTGTCCAGGTGTAATGACAATGGGGTGATTTACATAATCGAGGGGAATTATTGATTCACGAAAGGGGAATTAAGAAACAAACATGGCTTCATTGTTGTTTGGCTAACCTAACCTGAGAAATTGATTTACATAATTGGCGGGGGAATTATTGGTTCACGAAAGGGGAATTAAGAAACAAACATGGCTTCTTTGTTGTTTGGCTAACCTAACCTGAGAAATTGATTTACATAATCGGCGGGGGAATTATTGATTCACGAAAGGGGAATTAAGAAACAAACATGGCTTCTTTGATCTTTAGGCTAACCTAACCTGAGAAATTGATTTACATAATCGGCGGGGAATTATTGATTCACGAAAGGGGAATTAAGAAACATTATGGCTTCTTTAATCTTAGGTCTGAGAGATAAACGTTCTTTAGGTCAGAGAGAAAAATTAATATTCTATTTTTAAATAGGGCTTCATTTATCTTTAGTGTCAGGAATTAGAAATGACATCACTTGTTATCTTGGAATTATGCGGGAGTCTAAAGAGATAGAAATTCTATTTTTAAATACGGCTTCACTGAGCTTTAAGTCGGAGAGATAAATTGATATTCTAACGAAACCTTAATAGTGTAGCTAGGAACATTTATGAGATGAAGAGATTAACGTAGGAAAGGGTTTCCTAGAAATTTGAAATGTGACAGCGCAGGGATGCCAAAAACAAAAGGAACACGCTGAGATTACGTTTAGGGATTATTTGGGTGAAACTGTTTTAGACATTTTAGGGAATTATTTCGGCGAAACAGTTAGAAACATTTTAAAAGATGATTTTAGAAGAGGTTTTAGAAGAGGATTTGAGTGTGGTCGTTATAATACACAAGTTCCATTTGAACAGTGTCGTGAGGTCCCATACCCCAGCCCCAAAGGGCCCCTGATCCCCCTACCCCGACCCAAAGGGCTCCGATCCCCATACCCCCATCCCGAAGGAGCCCCCCGGTCCCCAAAGGTTCCCCGGGCTCCCAAAGGGTCCCCCGGGTCCCCCAAAGGGCCCCCAGCGCCCCAAAGGCCCCTGAGCCCCCATTTTTTAATACTTTTTTAAGGCTTTATTATATCTTTTCAGAGCAAGTTATTTTCTTAATGTCCATCCTAAACCCATTTTACAAGTTGAAGCATCCATCTTTTTCACCCGAAACTTTACATTACAGCTTTTTGGATACCTCAACACCAAGAAATACTTTTCAAAGGGGCATTTCAGAGCAACTTTTTTTCTTAATGTCCCTTCTAAACCCATTTTACAAGTTGAAGCATCCATCCTTTTCACCCACAACTTTACTTTACAGCTTTTTGGATACCTCAACACCAACAAATACTTTTCAAAAGACATTTCAGAGCAAGTTCCTTTCTTAATGTCCCTTCTAAACCCATTTTCCAACTTGAAGTACTCATCTTTTCACCCACAACTTTACTATACTGCCTTTTTGGATACCACAACACCAAGCAATGCTTTTCAAAAGACATTTCACAACAAGTTCTTTCTTAATGCCCATCCTAAACCCATTTTACAACTTGAAGTACCCATCCATTTCACCCACAACTTTATTTTACAGCTTTTTGGATACCTCAACATCAAGAAATACTTTTCAAAAGGCATTTCAGAGGAATTTCCTTTCTTAATGTCCATTCTAAACCCATTTTCCAACTTGAAAGCATCCACCCTTTTCACCCACAACTTTACTTTACAGCTTTTTGGATACCTCAACACCATGAAATACCTTTCAAAAGGCATTTTACAACAAGTTATTTTCTTAGTGACCGTCCTAAACCCATTTTACAAGTTGAAGTACCCATCCTTTTCACACACAACTATACTTTACAGCTTTTTGGATACCTCAACACCAACAAATACTTTTCAAAAGACATTTCAGAACAAGTTCCTTTCTTAGTATCCCTTCTAAACCCATTTTACAAGTTGAAGTACCCATCCTTTTCACCCACAACTTTACTTTACAGCTTTTTGGATACATCAACACCAAGAAATACCTTTCAAAAGACATTTCACAACAAGTTCTTTTCTTAATGTCCCTCCTAAACCCATTTTACAAGTTGAAGTACCCATCCTTTTCACCCACAACTTTACTTTACAGCTTTTTGGTTACCTCAACACCAAGCAATACTTTTCAAAAGGCATCTCAGAACAAGTTCCTTTCTTAATGCCCATTCTAAACCAATTTTACAATTTGAAGTACTCATCCCTTTCACCACAACCTTACTTTACGAATTTTTGAATACCACAACATCAAGCAATACTATTCAAAAGGCATTTTCAGATCAAGTTCTTTATGTAATCCCCCTTCTAAACCAATTTTACAAGTTTTAGTTAAGAGTTTAGAGTTTTTAGCTTAGAGTCTTAGCTTAGAGTTTTTGTTGAAATTCTAGTTTAGTTTAGTTTCAGTTAAGAGTTTAGAGTTTTAGCTTAGATTCTTAGCTTAGAGTTTTTGTTATAGTTCTAGTTTAGTTTAGTTATAGGTAAGAGTTTGAAGTTTTACCATAGAGACTTAGCTTAGAGTTTTAGTTTAGTTTAGTTTTAGTTAAGAGTTTAGAGTTTTTTAGCTTAGACTCTAAGCTTAGAGTTCTTGTTAGAGTTCTAGTTTAATTTAGTTTTAATTATGAGTTTAGAGTTTTTAGCTTAGAGTCTTAGCTTAGAGTTTTAGTTAGAGTTCTACTTTAGTTTAGTTTTAGTTAAGAGTTTAGAGTTTTACCATAGAGTCTTAGCTTAGAGTTTTAGTGAGAGTTTAAGTTTAGTTTAGTTACAGTTATGAATTTAGAGTTTTAGCTTAGAGTCCTAGCTTAGAGTTTTACTTAAAGTTGTAGTTTAGTTAAGTTTTAGTTAAGAGTTTCGAGTTTTAGCTTAGAGTCTTACCTTAGAGTTTTTGTTAGAGTTCTAGTTTAGTTTAGTTTTAGTTAAGAGTTTCTTAGAGTTTTACTTAAAGTTTTAGTTTGGTTAAGTTTTAGTTAAGAGTTTCGAGTTTTAGCTTAGAGTCTTAGCTTAGAGTTTTTTGTTAGAATTCTAGTTTAGTTTAATTTTAGTTAAGAGTTTGATGTTTTACCTTTGAGTTTCAGTTAGAGTTCTAGTTTAGTTTAGTTTTAGTTAAGAGTTTGGTGTTTTACCTTAGAGTCTTAACTTAGAGTTTTAGTTAGAGTTCTAGTTTAGTTTAGTTTTAGTTAAGAGTTTAGGATTTTAGCTTAGAGTCTTAGCTTAGAGTTTTTGTTAGAGTTCTAGTTTATTTTAGTTTCAATTAAGAGTTTAGAGTTTTTAGCTTAGAGTCTTAGCTTAGAGTTTTTGTTGAAGTTCTAGTTTAGTTTAGTTTTAGTTAATAGTTTAGAGTTTTAGCTTAGAGTCTTAGCTTAGAGTTGTTGTTAGAGTTGAAGTTTAGTTTAGTAATAGTTAAGAGTTTAGAGTTTTAGCTTAGAGTCTTAGCTTAGAGTTTTTGTTAGAGTTCAGTTTAGTTTAAATATAGTTAAGAGTTTGGAGTTTTACCTTAGAGACTTAGCTTAGAGTTCTAGTTTAGTTTAGTTTTAGTTAAGAGTTTAGAGTTTTTAGCTTAGAGTCTTAGCTTAGAGTTTTTGTTAGAGTTCTAGTTTAGTTTAGTTTTAGTTAAGAGTTTAGAATTTTAGCTTAGTGTCTTAGCTTAGAGTTTTTGTTAGAGTTCTAGTTTAGTTTAGTTTTAGTTAAGAGTTTAGAGTTTTTAGCTTAGAGTCTTAGCCTAGAGTTTTTGTTGAAGTTCTAGTTTAGTTTAACTTTAGTTAAGAGTTTAGAGTTTTAGCTTAGAGTCATAGCTTAGAGTTTTTGTTAAAGTTGAAGTTTAGTTTAGTTATAGTTAAGAGTTTTAGCTTAGATTCTTAGCTTAGAGTTTTTGTTAGAGTTCTAGTTTAGTTTAGATATAGTTAAGAGTTTGGAGTTTTACCTTAGAGTTTTTGTTGAAGTTCTAGTTTAGTTTAGTTTTAGTTAAGAGTTTAGAGTTTTAGCTTAGAGTCATAGCTTAGAGTTTTTGTTAAAGTTGAAGTTTAGTTTAGTTATAGTTAAGAGTTTAGAGTTTTAGCTTAGAGTCAAAGCTTATAGTTTTTTTTAGAGTTCTAGTTTAGTTTAGATATAGTTAAGAGTTTGGAGTTTTACCTTAGAGTCATAGCATAGAGTTTTAGTTAGAGTTCTAGTTTAGTTTAGTTTTAGTTAAGAGTTTAGAATTTTAGCTTAGTCTTAGCTTAGAGTTTTTTTTAGAGTTCCAGTTTAGTTTAGTTTTAGTTAAGAGTTTAGAGTTTTAGCTTAGAGTCATAGCTTAGAGTTTTTGTTAAATTTGAAGTTTAGTTTAGTTATAGTTAAGAGTTTAGAGTTTTATCTTAGAGTCTTAGCTTAGAGTTTTTGTTAGAGTTCTAGTTTAGTTTAGATATAGTTAAGAGTTTGGAGTTTTACCTTAGAGTCATAGCATAGAGTTTTAGTTAGAGTTCTAGTTTAGTTTAGTTTTAGTTAAGAGTTTAGAGTTTTAGCTTAGAGTCTTAGCTTAGAGTTTTTGTTGAAGTTCTAGTTTAGTTTAGTTTTAGTTAAGAGTTTAGAGTTTTAGCTTAGAGTCTTAGCTTAGAGTTTTTGTTAAAGTTGAAGTTTAGTTTAGTTATATTTAAGAGTTTAGAGTTTTAGCTTAGAGTCTTAGCTTAGAGTTTTTGTTATAGTTCTATAGGTAAGAGTTTGAAGTTTTACCTTAGAGACTTAGCTTAGAGTTTTAGTTTAGTTTAGTTTTAGTTAAGAGTTTAGAGTTTTTTAGCTTAGACTCTTAGCTTAGAGTTTTTGTAAGAGTTCTAGTTTAGTTTACTTTTAATTATGTGTTTAGAGTTTTTAGCTTAGAGTCTTAGCTTAGAGTTTTAGTTAGAGTTCTACTTTAGTTTAGTTTTAGTTAAGAGTTTAGAGTTTTACCATAGAGTCTTAGCTTAGAGTTTTAGTTAGAGTTGAAGTTTAGTTTAGTTACAGTTAAGAATTTAGAGTTTTAGCTTAGAGTCATAGCTTAGAGTTTTACTTAAAGTTGTAGTTTAGTTAAGTTTTAGTTAAGAGTTTCGAGTTTTAGCTTAGAGTCTTACCTTAGAGTTTTTGTTAGAGTTCTAGTTTAGTTTAGTTTTAGTTAAGAGTTTGGTGTTTTACCTTAGAGACTTAGCTTAGAGTTTTAGTTTAGTTTAGTTTTAGTTAAGAGATTAGAGTTTTAGTTTAGAGTCTTATCTTAGAGTTTTTGTTAGAGTTCTAGTTTAGTTTAGTTTTAGTTAAGAGTTTAGAGTTTTTAGCTTAGAGTCTTAGTTTTGAGTTTTCTGTTGAAGTTCTAGTTTAGTTTAGAGTTTTAGCTTGGAATTAGAGTTTTAATTAGAGTTCTATTTTAGTTTAGTTTTAGTTAAGAGTTTAGAGTTTTAGCTTAGAGTCTTAGCTTAGAGTTTTTGTTAGAGTTCTAGTTTAGTTTAGTTTTAGTTAAGAGTTTAGAGTTTTAGCATGGAGTCTTAGCTTAGAGTTTTTGTTAGAATTCTAACAAACTAGAACTCTAACAAAAACTCTAAACTATGACTCTAAGCTAAAAACTCTAAATTCTTAACTATAACTAAACTAAACTTCAACTTTGACTATAACTCTAAGCTAAGACTCTAAGCTAGAACTATAAACTCTTAACTAAAACTAAACTAAACTAAAACTCTAACAAAAACTCTAAGTTAAAACTCTAAGCTAAAACTATAAACTCTTAACTAAAACTAAACTAAACTAAAGCTTCAACAAAAACTCTAAGCTAAGACTCTAAGCTAAAAACTCTAAACTCTTAACTAAAACTAAACTAAACTAGAACTCTAACAAAACTCTAAACTAAGACTCTAAGCTAAAATTCTAAACTCTTAACTAAAACTAAACTAAACTAGAACTCTAACTAAAACTCTAAGCTATGACTCTAAGGTAAAACACCAAACTCTTAACTAAAACTAAACTAAACTAGAACTCTAACAAAAACTCTAAGCTATGGCTCTAAGCTAAAAACTCTAAACTCTTAACTAAAACTAAACTAAAATAAAACTCTAAGCTAAGTCTCGAAGGTAAAATTCCAAACGCTTAACTATATCTAAACTAAACTAGAACTCTAACAAAAACTCTAAGCTAAGACTCTAAGCTAAAACTCTAAACTCTTAACTATTACTAAACTAAACTTCAACTCTAACAAAAACTCTAAGCTAAGACTCTAAGCTAAAACTCTAAACTATTAACTAAAACTAAACTAGAACTTCAACAAAAACTCTAAGCTAAGACTCTAAGCTAAAAACTCTAAACTCTTAACTAAAAACTAAAATAAACTAGAACTCTAACAAAAACTCTAATCTAAGACTCTAAGCTAAAATTCTAAACTCTTAACTAAAACTAAACTAAACTAGAACTCTAACTAAAACTCTAAGCTAAGACTCTAAGGTAAAACACCAAACTCTTAACTATAAGTCAACTAAACTAGAACTCAAACTGAAACTCAAAATGTAAAACAACAAACTCTTAACTAAAATTAAACTAAACTAGAACTCTAACAAAAACTCTAGGCTACGACTCTAAGGTAAAACTCTAAACTCTTAACTATTACTAAACTAAACTAGAACTCTAACAAAAACTCTAAGCTAAGACTCAGCTAAAACTCGAAACTCTTAACTAAAACTTAACCAAACTATAACTTTAAGTAAAACTCAAAGCTATGACTCTAAGCCAAAACTCTAAATTCTTAACTGTAACTAAACTAAACTTTAACTCTAACTAAAACTCTAAGCTAAGACTCTATGGTAAAACTATAAACTCTTAACTAAAACTAAACTAAACTAGAACTCTAAATAAAACTAAGCTAAGACTCTAAGCTTAAAAACTCTAAACTCTTAACTAAAACTAAACTAAACTAGAACTCTAATTAAAACTCTAAGTCTAAGCTAAAACTCTAAACTAAAACTAAACTAAACTAGAACTTCAACAAAAAATCAAAACTAAGACTCTAAGCTAAAAACACTAAACTCTTAACTAAAACTAAACTAAACTAGAACTCTAACAAAAACTCTAAGCTGAGACTCTAAGCTAAAACTCTAAACTCTTAAGTAAAACTAAACTAAACTAAAACTCTAAGCTAAGTCTCTAAGGTAAAACTCAAAACTCTTAACTATAACTACACTAAACTAGAACTCTAACAAAAACTCCAAGCTAAGACTCTATGCTAAAACTCTAAACTCTTAACTAAAACTAAACTAAACTAGAACTCTAACAAAAACTCTAAGCTAAGACTCTAAGCTAAAACTCTAAACTCTTAACTAAAACTAAACTAAACTAGAACTCTAATTAAAACTCTAATTCCAAGCTAAAACTCTAAACTAAACTAGAACTTCAACAGAAAACTCAAAACTAAGACTCTAAGCTAAAAACTCTAAACTCTTAACTAAAACTAAACTAAACTAGAACTCTAACAACAACTCTAAGATAAGACTCTAAACTAAAACTCTAAACTCTTAACTAAAACTAAACTAAACTAAAACTCTAAGCTAATTCTCTAAGGTAAAACACCAAACTCTTAACTAAAACTAAACTAAACTAGAACTCTAACAAAAACTCTAAGGTAAGACTCTAAGCTAAAACTCGAAACTCTTAACTAAAACTTAACTAAACTACAACTTTAAGTAAAACTCTAAGCTATGACTCTGAGCTAAAACTCTAAATTCTTAACTGTAACTAAACTAAACTTCAACTCTAACTAAAACTCTAAGCTAAGACTCTATGGTAATACTCTAAACTCTTAACTAAAACTAAACTAAAGTAGAACTCTAACTAAAACTCTAAGCTAAGACTCTAAGCTAAAAACTCTAAACTCATAATTAAAAGTAAACTAAACTAGAACTCTAACAAAAACTCTAAGCTAAGAGTCTAAGCTAAAAAACTCTAAACTCTTAACTAAAACTAAACTAAACTAAAACTCTAAGCTAAGTCTCTAAGGTAAAACTTCAAACTCTTACCTATAACTAAACTAAACTAGAACTATAACAAAAACTCTAAGCTAAGACTCTAAGCTAAAACTCTAAACTCTTAAATATAACTAAACTAAACTTCAACTTTAACAAAAACTCTAAGCTAAGACTCTAAGCTAAAACTCTAAACTCTTAACTAAAACTAAACTAAACTAGAACTTCAACAAAAACTCTAAGCTAAGACTCTAAGCTAAAAACTCTAAACTCTTAACTAAAACTAAACTAAACTAGAACTCTAACTAAAACTCTATGCTATGACTCTAAGGTAAAACTCCAAACTCTTAACTATATCTAAACTAAACTAGAACTCTAACAAAAACTCTAAGCTAAGACTCTAAGCTAAAACTCTAAACTCTTAACTATAACTAAACTAAACTTCAACTTTAACAAAAACTCTAAGCTATGACTCTAAGCTAAAACTCTAAACTCTTAACTAAAACTAAACTAAACTAGAACTTCAACAAAAACTCTAAGGTAAAACTCCAAACTCTTAACTATATCTAAACTAAACTAGAACTCTAACAAAAACTCTAAGCTAAGAATCTAAGCTAAAACTCTTAACTATAACTAAACTAAACTTCAACTTTAACAAAAACTCTAAGCTATGACTCTAAGCTAAAACTCTAAACTCTTAACTAAAACTAAACTAAACTAGAACTTCAACAAAAACTCTAGGCTAAGACTCTAAGCTAAAAACTCTAAACTCTTAACTAAAACTAAACTAAACTAGAACTCTAACAAAAACTCTAAGCTAAGACACTAAGCTAAAATTCTAAACTCTTAACTAAAACTAAACTAAACTAGAACTCTAACAAAAACTCTAAGCTAAGACACTAAGCTAAAACTCTAAACTCTTAACTAAAACTAAACTAAACTAGAACTCTAAGCTAAGTCTCTAAGGTAAAACCCCAAACTCTTAACTATATCTAAACTAAACTAGAACTCTAACAAAAACTCTAAGCTAAGACTCTAAGCTAAAACTCTAAACTCTTAACTATTACTAAACTAAACTTCAACTCTAACAACAACTCTAAGCTAAGACTCTAAGCTAAAACTCTAAACTATTAACTAAAACTAAACTAAACTAGAACTTCAACAAAAACTCTAAGCTAAGACTCTAAGCTAAAAACTCTAAACTCTTAACTGAAACTAAAATAAACTAGAACTCTAACAAAAACTCTAAGCTAAGACTCTAAGCTAAAATCCTAAACTCTTAACTAAAACTAAACTAAACTAGAACTCTAACTAAAACTCTAAGTTAAGACTCTAAGGTGAAACACCAAACTCTTAACTAAAACTAAACTAAACTAGAACTCTAACTGAAACTCAAAGGTAAAACATCAAACTCTTAACTAAAATTAAACTAAACTAGAACTCTAACAAAAACTCTAAGCTAAGACTCTAAGCTAAAACTCGAAACTCTTAACTAAAACTTAACCAAACTAAAACTTTAAGTAAAACTCTAAGAAACTCTTAACTAAAACTAAACTAAACTAGAACTCTAACAAAAACTCTAAGGTAAGACTCTAATCTAAAACTCGAAACTCTTAACTAAAACTTAACTAAACTACAACTTTAAGTAAAACTCTAAGCTAGGACTCTAAGCTAAAACTCTAAATTCATAACTGTAACTAAACTAAACTTAAACTCTCACTAAAACTCTAAGCTAAGACTCTAAGCTAAAATCCTAAACTCTTAACTAAAACTAAACTAAAGTAGAACTCTAACTAAAACTCTAAGCTAAGACTCTAAGCTAAAAACTCTAAACTCATGATTAAAACTAAACTAAACTAGAACTCTAACAAGAACTCTAAGCTAAGAGTCTAAGCTAAAAAACTCTAAACTCTTAACTAAAACTAAACTAAACTAAAACTCTAAGCTAAGTCTCTATGGTAAAACTTCAAACTCTTACCTATAACTAAACTAAACTAGAACTATAGCAAAAACTCTAAGCTAAGAATCTAAGCTAAAACTCTAAACTCTTAACTAAAACTAAACTAAACTAGAACTTCAACAAAAACTCTAAGCTAAGACTCTAAGCTAAAAACTCTAAACTCTTAACTAAAACTTGTAAAATTGGTTTAGAAGGGGGATTACATAAAGAACTTGATCTGAAAATGCCTTTTGAAAAGTATTGCTTGATGTTGTGGTATTCAAAAATTCGTAAAGTCGTGGTGAAAGGGATGAGTACTTCAAATTGTAAAATTGGTTTAGAATGGGCATTAAGAAAGGAACTTGTTCTGAAATGCCTTTTGAAAAGTATTGCTTGGTGTTGAGGTAACCAAAAAGCTGTAAAGTAAAGTTGTGGGTGAAAAGGATGGATGCTTCAACTCGTAAAATGGGTTTAGGAAGGACATTAAGAAAAGAACTTGTTGTGAAATATCTTTTGAAAGGTATTTCTTGGTGTTGATGTATCCAAAAAGATGTAAAGTAAAGTTGTGGGTGAAAAGGATGGGTACTTCAACTTGTAAAATGGGTTTAGAAGGGATACTAAGAAAGGAACTTGCTCTGAAATGTCTTTTGAAAAGTATTTCTTGGTGTTGAGGTATCCAAAAAGCTGTAAAGTATAGTTGTGTGTGAAAAGGATGGGTACTTCAACTTGTAAAATGGGTTTAGGACGGTCACTAAGAAAGGAACTTGTTGTAAAATGCCTTTTGAAAGGTATTTCATGGTGTTGAGGTATCCAAAAAGCTGTAAAGTAAAGTTGTGGGTGAAAAGGGTGGATGCTTCAAGTTGGAAAATGGGTTTAGGATGGGCATTAAGAAAAGAACTTGTTGTGAAATGTCTTTTGAAAAGCATTGCTTGGTGTTGTGGTATCCAAAAAGGCAGTATAGTAAGCTGTGGGTGAAAAGATGAGTACTTCAAGTTGGAAAATGGGTTTAGAAGGGACATTAAGAAAGGAACTCGCTCTGAAATGTCTTTTGATAAGTATTTCTTGGTGTTGAGGTATCCAAAAAGCTGTAAAGTAAAGTTGTGGGTGAAAACGATGGATGCTTCAACTTGTAAAATGGGTTTAGAAGGGACATTAAGAAAAAAAATTTGCTCTGAAATGCCCCTTTGAAATGTATTTTTTGGTGTTGAGGTATCCAAAAAGCTGTAAAGTAAAGTTGTGGGTGAAAAGGATGGATGCTTCAACTTGTAAAATGGGTTTAGGATGGACATTAAGAAAATAAATTGCTCTGAAAAGATATAATAAAGCCTTAAAAAAGTATTAAAAAATGGGGGCTCAGGGGCCTTTGGGGCGCTGGGGGCCCTTTGGGGGGCCGGGGGACCCTTTGGGAGCCCGGGGAACCTTTGGGGACCGGGGGGTTCCTTCGGGCTTGGGGTATGGGGATCGGAGCCCTTTGGGTCGGGGTAGGGGGATCGGGGGCCCTTTGGGGTTGGGGAATGGGACCTCACGACACTGTTCAAATGGAACTTGTGTATTATAACGACCACACTCAAATCCTCTTCTAAAACCTCTTCTAAAATCATCTTTTAAAATGTCTCTAACTGTTTCGCCGAAATAATTCCCTAAAATGTCTAAAACAGTTTCACCCAAATAATCCCTAAACGTAATCTCAGCGTGTTCCTTTTGTTTTTGGCATCCCTGCGCTGTCACAATTCAAATTTCTAGGAAACCCTTTCCTACGTTAATCTCTTAATCTCATAAATGTTTCTAGCTACACTATTAAGGTTTCGTTAGAATATCAATTTATCTCTCCGACTTAAAGCTCAGTGAAGCCGTATTTAAAAATAGAATTTCTATCTCTTTAGACTCCCGCATAATTCCAAGTTAACAAGTGATGTCATTTCTAATTCCTGACACTAAAGATCAATGAAGCCCTATTTAAAAATAGAATATTAATTTTTCTCTCTGACCTAAAGAACGTTTATCTCTCAGACCTAAGATTAAAGAAGCCATAATGTTTCTTAATTCCCCTTTCGTGAATCAATAATTCCCAGCCGATTATGTAAATCAATTTCTCAGGTTAGGTTAGCCTAAAGATCAAAGAAGCCATGTTTGTTTCTTAATTCCCCTTTCGTGAACCAATAATTCCCCCGCCGATTATGTAAATCAATTTCTCAGGTTAGGTTAGCCTAAAGATCAAAGAAGCCATGTTTGTTTCTTAATTCCCCTTTCGTGAATCAATAATTCCCCCGCCGATTATGTAAATCAATTTCTCAGGTTAGGTTAGCCAAACAACAAAGAAGTCATGTTTGTTTCTTAATTCCCCTTTCGTGAACCAATAATTCCCCCGCCGATTATGTAAATCAATTTCTCAGGTTAGGTTAGCCAAACAACAATGAAGGCATGTTTGTTTCTTAATTCCCCTTTCGTGAATCAATAATTCCCCTCGATTATGTAAATCACCCCATTGTCATTACACCTGGACAAACAACAACATATAAATCGACCTTGAAACATCCATCAAAGTGAGAAAAATCCTGTTTTTCCATTCTCACTGACAAAAACCATAAAACATCCATCAAAGTGAGAAAAATCCTGTTTTTTCATTTTCACTGACAAAAACCATAAAACAGACATGAATTACTGTTGACATCCATGAAAAACATCAAATAAATTGACCAACACACATAACCGTCCAAGAAAACATCCATCAAAGTGAAAAAAATCATGTTTTTTCAAGTGAGAAAAATTCTGTTTTCTCATTCTCAGTGAGAAAACCATAAACCACGTGGTACGTACGGGAGTATAAGATAGCCTTCTACTGTCGTAGAAACTTCAAAACAGGCTCATTCGATTGGAAATTCAAAGGGCTAGTTCCTTTCTTAATAGTCGACAGTGATTGGAGGGGAATTAGCCCCTCCCCCATGCCCATCCAATCAAAATTTTGATATAGCCATTTTGTTCAGCGTAGTTTATTTCCAGATAGAAAATATGTTTTTGAGGAGGACACTCCCCAACAACCCTCAGGGTAAGGGTTTTAAGTTATGTCCTGGGGTATATAAGGTTTTTATAGAAGGCGTTGTCATAAAAACTTCAAAAGGGGCTCATTTCATTGGAAATTCAAAGGGCTAGTTCCCTTTTTGATATTCAAAACTGATTAGAGGGCAACTAGCCCCCCCCCCCCACGTCCATCATTCACCCAAACACATCCAGTCAAAATTTTGAGATAGCCATTTTGTTTAGCGCAGGCTAGTTTATTTCCAGATAGAAAATATGTTTTTGAGAAGGACACTCCTCCACAACTCTCAGGGCAAGGGTTTTAAGTTATGCCCTGGGCGCATATATGGTTTTTATAGAAGATGTTGTCGTAGAAACTTCAAAAAAGGCTAATTCGATTGGAAATTCAAAGGCTAGTGCCCCTTTTAATAGTCGAAAGGTATTAGTAATATTTGATGTTTTTGTTGTTGTTTAGACCAGGGCACTTCGTATCGAAGGAGTTGTCGTGGGAACTTCGAAAGGGGCTCATTCGAGTGAAAATAGAAAGGGTTGATGCCCTTTTTAATATTCGAAAGTGATTAGAGGGTAACTAAACCCTCTTCCACTCCCACCCTCCCATTGGCCCATTACGTTTAAAAACTAAATGTTGCCTTAAGATTAAATCAAAATGCACTGTGATAATGCTAATTCCCAATAAGGCATCTCAGCAGTATCCCAAGAACGACTGAGGGTGTTCAAACTTTCGGGGCTACTTCTGCTCTTAAAATTTAACCAAATCAAAATAGTGTAAGTGTATCCAAGCTGTCAAAGAAAGTAAACCTATTTTTTTGCGAATGGTATCAAGTTTTCCATTTCAGGCCAACTAGAGGAGTACTATTTGTGTTCAGATTTTTAAAATGGCGTATGTTGTTAAAAATTGCTGAAAATTTTTCTCCAGCATACAAATAGCAGGCCCAAGTATAAAGTCTTAAAAAACGTTTTTCTTAAAAAACGAAAAGATTTAAATCGTTATTTTCTTTTTCCCTGAAAAGACTATGTCAATATAAAACGAACAGAAATTAATTAAAAAAACTTTTTCCACAAAATAAATTTTTCAAAGAAAAGTAAAGAACTCCATTAAACAAACAATGAGCAAAAATAAAATCAAATAATCTACCAAGCTCGAAACTACCACAAATCAGCATCGATAAATAAATGAAACCCAAAACGAACAGAAATTACAATAAATAACCGAGTCAAACTCAAAGCAAGCAGAAATTAACATAAGTTGGGAGCAAAACCTCTATGCCTTCCCAAGGCCAGAACAAAACTTGCACTTTACTGAAAAAATACAAATGAATGTGCATTGTTAGTTTAATATACATATACTGATATTTAGTAATCAAAATGTTAAAATTATTTGATTTATTAAAGTTATAAATGTAAAAACATTTATAATTAATATTTAAAAACATTTAAACTAAAATTATAATTTTAAAACCGTCCCAGCATCCTTACTTCAGCGAAGTTCAACCTGGAAAGGCAATGTGGTTTTTGTCGCTCTTTATTGCAACCAAAATTACAATAAATTCAAAAAATCGCTAGTATTTTTCATGCTTTACCAGAAGTATCTCTTGGAACTACTTAAAAAGTAACACAGGATTAATATAGTAAAAAAAAAAAAAAATAGAAACCATTCTATTAATAATAAAAAAAATTATTTAACTCGAGTTTGACCTATATCTCGATGAATTCCTAATTAATAATAAACATGTAGGGAGATTCGAAACCTAAATTCTCTTCTATCATCTCCATGATTAATTGATGTTGCATGACACGAAAGCTTTTAAATTAGCCTCTTTGTGCCAACTGAAATAAACAGTTTATTTTCTTCTCGACAATAAATACCAAACTTAAATAGAAAGATGAATCGATAAGGAAACAGGATTTGGGAGTAGCAGTGGAGATGTGGAGTAACGGAGTAGGTTTAAACGTAAATACAAACAACAAGGGTGGATCCAGGATTTTTTTTCAGGGGGGGGGGGGTTACTAATTTTCGACTTTTTCGGGGGGGGGGGTACTAATTTTTGACTCAGTTTTCGACTGATTTTTACCTAGGTTTTACTGATTTTTGACTTATTTTCGACTCGGTCAAAAATTTCGGAGGGGGGGGGGTTCAAACCGGGTAACCCCCCCCCCTGGATACGGCCTTGATAAACAATAGGGATTTTTTTAAGACAGTGGAACCTTAACTCTAGATGAATATGGTCGTATTCTAATATAAGTATTTTTTTATGTTTTCATTTGTTTTGCTTAAGACCGTCCTTGGATATAGGGTCAAAATCTTCATTTAGGGTTAAGGTTCTACAGTCCACAGAAGGTTGCTTCTACTTGTTGCTTGTATTTATGATGGAAAGGCAGTGTAATCTTCATCGCTTTTTAGGTTTAGACGTCTGGAGTAACGGTTTATTAGCGGGCAAGAATAAGCAAAATAAAATTTATTTGTTCCTGTTTATGTGCCCTTTAAACTACATATTAATCAAAGTGTGAACGACAAAAAAAAGTTCAAGTGGAAACAGAAAAATTACTCATTTGTGGAATCGATGGATTTTACTAATCGAAAATTTTAATGCGCAATATATACAATATATAGGCGTAAAAATAAATTTTTATGTCAAATATTATATATATAAATGTATATATATATATATATATATATATATATATATATATATATATATATATATATATATATATATATATATATATATATATATATATATATATATATATATATATATATACAATATATAGGTGTAAAAATAAATTTTTATGTCAAATATTATGTATATAAATAAATATATATATATATATATATATATATATATATATATTATATATATATATATATATATATATATATATATATATATATATATATATATATATATATATATATATATTATATATATATATATATATATATATATATATATATATATATATATATATATATATATATATATATATATAATATATATATATATATATATATATATATATATATATATATATATATATATATATATATATATATATATATATATATATATATATATATATATATATTATATATATATATATATATATGTGTGTGTGTGTGTGTGTGTGTTTGTATGTATATATACAATGATGTTTCAATTCATTGATAAAGTGTGACTAAAATGGCCTCAGCGGATCTTGCCTTTTTGCTATTAATAACCACTAAATATGGTTATTTATATTAAATTATTCGTAAACATTCGATAACCCTTTATTGTTTTAAACACGTGTAATATTTGTATGTGTGTTTGAACTCGAAAATAAGCTAGGCAAATCAAGCTAGAAGCATGAAAATTCATGTCGAATAATTTGGGATCATTAAAACGTAAAAAAGTTATAAGAAAATCCGAAAACTAAAAAAAAAAGGAAACCTGACAAAATGATAACAAGTGTGCTAGGGCCGAAAAGTTCCTAAACTGCCGTGACATCCCATTATCTACTCTTACAGCCAAGGCCGGATCCAGGGGGGGGGGTTACCCGGTTTGAACCCCCCCCCCCACCGAAATTTTTGACCGAGTCAAAAATTAGTCGAAAATTAGTTAAACCTTAGTAAAAATTTGTAAAATTAGTCGCAAACCGAGTTGAAAATTAGTAAACCTCCCCCCGAACAAAGATCCTGGATCCGCTCTTGCTTACAGCATCATATAATAAGATAACAAGCGTATGACCAAGGGCCCAAATTGTTGACAATATCAAGCGAAACACATGGAGGGAGTCGGCGTCAGCCCAATTTATGAAGACTGACGCCCAGAGTCAATTTTTAAGAGCCGAAGGTCTGATCGAGCAGAAAGAGGAAGCAAAAAGCCGAAGATGCCACGTCTTTTGCTGGTCTATAAAAAGGGTGTTTTTGCGTGAATGCACACTGAAAATTGAGCTAACTAATCAAACTAGAAACATAAAAATTTCCAGATTTATGTTTAAACCATGGGAATGACCTATAAAAATGGGTCATAAGGGACCATGGAAACAAATTGTAGAAATCCTCAAAAAATCAGGAATAAAAATATTGAAGACTCGATTATGAATGAGGTTTGAAGGTTTTAGATCATAAATGTGTCAAATTACTACTATTGCTAACACCTCAACGCAGGATCAAGCCGCCTAAGGCCACCACATCTACGCACGCTTCTCCTCCATCCCAACCTATTCAAAGCCTTTACACCCTCCCAGGGAGTTCCCATTTCCCTTAAATCTTTCTTTATGACAACGTCCCACCCCAACTGCGGACGACCTGCTTTCCGTTCAGCCCTAGACGGTTGGCCGAAAAGGGTAATTTTTAGCAATCTGTCATCCTTCATCTCCAGAACGTGCCCTAGGAGGAAACAAAACAAGGAGGTCAGTTCGAGCACAAAAGGCTCAAGTGAGGTTTGGACGCTTGCAAAGACCGATGGCCTGAACCCAGTACGAAAAAAGCGAGTGGAAAGAAATAAAAAAAAAGTAAGGGCCAATGCAAAGGCCAAAGGCTATATCAATTGCCCTGGCAAAGCAAGGGTAAACTTGCAAGGGGGGAATGCACAAACTGCCGACCGTAACGAGCGAAGCAATTGGTAGGGGACGTTAAAAGGCCAATAAAGCAGGCTGGTATATATCTACAGCAATACGGATATTAATAACCTTGCAATCATATCTAAATTACGTTTCCAGAAATGGCAATGAGTCATGCTGCAGTAACGACTTATCTTTTTTTTATTAAAAAGCAAGATGGAGTTAGGAGTGACATTCAGAAAAAAAACGATAGAAAAGAATTTCTTAAAATCTCGTGTTCCTTTGGCTAAAATTACACTCGTTTTTCTCGGCTATTTATTTTCATTATTTATTTATTATTTTTCTTCTTTGTCATATGATAGAAAAGTAGAAACCCAAAACTCTTTTTTAATCTCCATCCCGTACAGGACCATGGTATTTGGAACAGAAACACGGTGTTATATTCAGAGGTATGGGTAACAAAAATACACATACCCTGGGGAAATAGATTACCCTTAAAATCATAGTCAGACAGTAGGTTTACAAATCTGAATGGTCAAAGAAGTTGAGATTGATCGTGCTATGACACTGCTAATTTTAAAACAGTTTCAAGGGAAAGTCTTAAAAACTAAATTTCTCTTTTCTCCAATAACAATGCCTACATAATAATTTTGAAAAAAATCAAGCATATGGCGTAATGCGTAAAGTTATAAATTACTCTTTCGGGTATCCAGGGGTTACACATTGTCTGTCGTAGGTGTACACAACTTAGTGGATCTACGCTGATTCTGTCATGTGTGCCCCCAGCCCCCCTATGTGCACATCCAAGCAGGTAATTAGTTTCAAACAAAGGCTTAAGGTCCTGTCTCATACCTCTATGTTTCTGGTGTAAATGAATCAGCAGAATCTGTAACCCCTTGTGACAATCTTGAAATTGACTAAAAAACCAACAAAATGGTAGCTTAAGGCGTGTTTAAACAGATACTAATACTTCTTAATAATCTAATATTAGGTGGTAAAATACGAAGTAATTGCAGTAACTTCCTAGTTGAATTTCCTTCTTTTTTTTACCTTGAATGAAACCTTTAAGTAGTCATGGTGAAATCCAACCCTCCTACTGAATTACTTCTTATCTCTTCTACAGTACTCAAGAGTGTTTTCGGTGAACTTTCTAGGGCAGGGAGGGGGGGGGGGGTACTAACAGAACCGGTACTATCCCATTATGCGGGCCTCTCGGGTCAATCATTATAGAGTAGGCAATGATAAAACCCGTTTTTGACGTCTTAACTCTTATAGAGCAGGCAGTGATAGCAAGGTTTTCATTGCGTATACGATATTAAACTGTGTTTTTTTTTTTTTTTTTTTTTGGGGGGGGGGGGGGGGTAGGGGGAAGGTACCTAGGTTAGGTTAGGTTACGTATTTAATATATGCAATGCTTTACCCCCCCCCCCCCTAATATGCAAATATATAGTCCAAATTTGTTTCTAAACTATTATATATTCATCCTATTTTATTTTATTTCCTTAGCATTAACCAAACTTAACTTTTTAGAGAGGCCCGCATAATGGGATAGTACCACACTTTTATTAGGATTTAAATGAGAGTATCTCTCCTTTCCTATTTTGATTTTTTTAAAATTATCTTCTTCTTTCCCAGGGGTAAGGGTATCTTCTGGCTCCTCTTCGGTGGTGCCATTTAGGGTGATTGGATATTAGTTCGAAACTTACTTACTCAAGCTTTTCAATCATTTTATTATGTCACATTAAAAACTGCAAGATGTTCAATGGTGACTAAGTAAACATAATATCATTCAAACTCTATAGGTCTAAGAATCCACAGGTGTTCTCTGTTATTGGAACCAACCATTCCATGGTGAGGCATAGGAGGTACACAATATTTTAATAATTTGTCTGTGGTTTAGCTTTAAGCAAGACATTAAAATTTCTGCCAAAACGAATTTTTCAATCCGTTCTCTGCATGTGAGGAACGATATTTCCAAGCAATGAGAATTATAGTAATATTAATAATAAGTGCCATGGCTGAAACGATAGGTGCAACATAGTAAGGAACGAAAAGCACCCCATGGTAACCACAAATTTAAAAAAAAAACATTTTTTGAAAAAAACTTTCAAGTTAGAAATAAACTTCATCTAAAGCTAAACAGGAATGTTAACTATGATTTCGATTAACCTTAATGGTAAAAGTTTATTGCGAAAACAAATTTGTGGAAATTATAAAAAAATAGCCTGAAAATCCTCAAAAACCGCACCATTAGAATCACCATTGTTGAAAACCTATATAAGAAAATTACCGCCTCCCAACTTAAACGACAAGGAAAATCACTTTTGCGGCATGGGTAGCACTGACGTATCCCACTTTTTCGTTCCTTTTTTTTATATATCTAGAGCTAGAGCAACCAAAAATTATGGGCTCAATCGTCCTTTTAGGAGACTACTAACTCACATCTGGCAAACTTGGCAATCTGGCAAACTGGCAATCTGGCAAACTTGCTAGGAACAAGTCATCTGTGTCAAGTGGAAACCACGTATCGGGTCAAAATTTGCGGTTTCCACTTTTGATACGTTCTACACGCCGAAAAATTCTACGTCGAACGGTGCGTATCTTGATTGCCTCCAGCGCATAGTTTGGGAGGTACGACCAAGCTGAAAACAATGTATCTCGGATCAACATAGAGGACTGTCAAGCGGAAGCCACATGTGTCGTGGCTTCCTTCACATGGCCCTCAGAAGTTGTCCTCAGAAAAAAAATTGCTAGCAGTGAAGCAGCAACAGTACAATCACCTCTTTTCCAAAACACAGAATGCACATGAAACCTCCATGTAAACTTAATGTCAAAATGATGAACTTTGACAACGTCTCAGGAGGGGGGGGGGTTAATGAAATGTAAAGGCTAGGGGAAATGGAAAAATCGTCTTTCTTTTTTCTAAAAATCGTCATATCTTTTTCTAAAAATCGTCATATCTTTTTCATTCAGTAGCCATGACGTCAAGAAGAAAGAAGTCCTGCTTGACCATGATGGAGCTGAAGATTATGAGGCAGGCTGACGGCAGCATCGAGGATTTGAGCCTCAATTTTTCAGGATCCGACTGAATTCCCAGTACAGTAACTCTGAACCAAATACCAAGGCTATTAATTTTGTTTTGAACGACTTACCTCAGCAACCAGTTTTAGATTTTTCCTGAGGCTAGTCCTTCGAGTAGCGAAGGTACCGGAAATGAAGCATTTTACTCAGCGAGTAAGGTTTATCAGAACTGGCCCACAAAAATCCAGAGAGGTCTCATCTCCTCATATATACGACGCATCGTATGTATGGTGAGATGAGAGCAATCTAACAACTATAAGTTCAACATTTCTTTTACAATTGGAAGACAGAGAAGACTTTGCCACCTTCATTGGAAATTCATTTTACATTTAGACAGTATTAAAGAAGAAATTTTACATCTTGAGACTTTGAATGAACTCTGTTATTGAACTCTCTCAGAAAAATCTAGTGAATGAACCAGAAGTAAATTATTTTGTTTTGTATAAATAGGTTAGTTTTGATTTAAATACTTTATTATTTCTAATGATGACGATCGCTGTATGTGTGATTGTAATATCTAGACTTTTGTACCTGTTTTGACTGTCTAAATAAATTGACTTATCCCAATTTGAACCTTTATATTTTCGTCGTAGAAATGCAGCGTGGTCTGGGAGAAGGATACCTAATTTAAGGTGCTACGTCGAAGATATGAAATATTAGCTATTTTAATGTAATGGTATTAACAGCAAAATTTCTAAAGAGAAAAAGTCAATAGGTTCTTTTCTCCCCCTGAAATAATTTGAAAAAGAGAGATACATGGTTTTCGCTTGACGCCGAGCATTTTAAGCTGTCGATAATATACACCCACTGTTGTTTCATGTGAGAAGAATTTAGCAGACAGAAATAAGGTTCAGAATATAACCTTATTTTATATGGTATAGGCTAATATCTATTTATTCACCGAAAAAATTAACCTGAGAAAGTAGGTATTCTCTTCCTCCCTACTGATATTCGAAATTCCTACCTTTATTACACTACTGCTACTACTACTAACTAACTGCAGCACCAAACCACCTGAGGTCAACATAGCTACGCACGCTCCTCCTCCATCCCAATCTATTCAAAGCCTCTCTTAACACTCTCCCAGGAAGTCCCCATTTTGCTTAAATATTTCCTTGTGATATCCTCCCACCCCATTCGGTGACGACCTTCTTTTCATTTGGAACTATCCTTATTACAAAACCTAAAAATTGGTTTGAATAACAACAGTGAAAGGGCTCGTTGTATTTGCTTTCAGGGTCACATCAAAGATTTTTTTTGGGGTGGGGGGGGGGGAGAGTTTACTAAAGTGTTTTTTTGATGAGTTTAATAAAAAAAAAATTTTTAACGCATCAAAATTTGTTTATATTCACTTTTTTTTACGTTTTTAATGGTCGGGCAACCATTTTTGTGGGGATCAAACCCTCTAACCCCCCCCCCACCTGGATCCGGCCTTGTTTGCTTTAAACAGTAAAATTTTCATTTTACATATTTTGAAAGGAATTTATGTTTCAGGAGACTACCTTCTATAAATTCTAGAAGGGGACTCCCCATCAGGGCGGATCCAGGTTTTTTTTTTAGGGGGGGGGGCAAAATAGGTTGATCCGTTAAACTTGCGTTAGGAGCAAGTTTAATTAACGCTAACTTGCGTTAATTAAGTAAATTACACTACGTTGGGGGGGGGCGCCCCCCCCCTGGATCCGCCACTGCTCCCCACTCCCGATGTCCTTCCCTTTTCCCACATTTACTATATTTTAACAGTAATCGACAAACAAAACCGCATTAAATCTCATTGGTAATGAAACACGGAAATATAGTAATTTGGCCATTGAAAAAACCTTTGCGCGAACCGGTATTAGTTTCCACCATTTTGAATGAACTTTCACTCTCTTTTCGACGGCAAATTGATTGAGACATAGTTGATATTTTTTTGAAAAGTCAATGCCGACGAATTAAAGCGAACAGAAGAAAATAATATGCACTTTGTTGTGGAAATTGGTTATTTTCTATGCATGATTTCTACTTGGATTGTAAAGATTTGCTATTTGAAGTCTAAATATAAACGACGATCTAAGAGAAGTACAGTGGCGGTTCTCGCCTCTCTTGCGCCCGGGGCAAAACCTTGATTAGCGCCCTCACCCCGTCTTCGAAAAATTTCAGGCTAAATTTTAACAAAGTTTTTATTTTAACAAAATTTGAAGTGAAACTATTACAAAAATTAAAATTAACTAAATTCGGTCAACTTGCTTTTATTTTCAAGTGAAAGGTGGTGAAAATATGGGAAAAATGAAAATTCCGGAGTCAATTTGCTTATAATTACTGTCAACTGCGCCCTCTACTTCATTTTAATAAAAATAATATTTCGAGAATTACAATAATAACCGCTAGATTATTTGTTTGAAATTTTGCGTCCCTGAAATTTCTGCACCCGGTTAAGTGCTCTCTCCGGCCCCCTAAAATCTCCTCTGAAGAAGTGTGGTCTCCCCTTCAAAGGAGACAGGGGAAAAAAATTCGCTAGCGTCCTTGTTTTGAAAAAAATATATCTTCAAACGAAGATGGTGTTATTTCGATAACATCAATTTTTTTTCCTGTGGCGGTCTTTTTGAACCTGATGAATTTGAAGCGATAATTTTTTAAGGTAAAATAAATTTATTTTGGATTTCTAATTTTAAACCACTACAGTCCACAAATATTCAATGGTACTTATCAGGCACGCAAACATACATTATTTTTGGAGGAGGAAATTCCGGAGAAGTGATCCTAAAATACGAGGGCTCTTGTACTTTCTTAAATCTGCATCATGGTTATTCTCAATAATTTATGAGACAACGGGGTCTGAGCATGACAAAACGAGCAACTTTGAATTTTAATAATTGCCCCTCTAGATTTTTATCACCCCCCTGAGTTTTTGGAAATAGATCTTTCATTGAACAATACCCCTTTTTTATTTTCATTGAAAAATAAAACTTGTTCTATATTCTAAAAATACATTCCCCCCTCTTATATTTTCTTGAATTGACACCCCCTTGCCTGGTATCAAAGGCTTTTGATTCTAGGCACCGAGAAGAATTAAATTAAAATAAAATGAAGTGAAAATGAAATATCATGGTTTAATTTGGTCAAATGGAAACTTACACAATGATATATATCCTTGAACATTAGAATTCAGTTTTTAATTCAAAATGCCCCCGCATGCAGTTGTGCAGATTGATGACTGACGTCAGATTGATGATGACGAAGATTGATGTCAAGTTAGGCTAAATAATTCTACTTCTTCACTTTCACGGTTGAGCGTGGCAGCACTGACAAAAATGTGAAAATGAAATACCACAGTTCTATTTGGTCAAATGGAAACATACACAATGATATATATACTTAGATATTAGAATTCAGTTTTTTTTTATTAAAAATTCTTCCGCGTGCCGTTGTGCAATGTTTGGAAGTAGTAGACTCCAAATTAAAAAAAGAAACGTTGGTGAGAAACCAGCAAAAAGTAAACTAAAATATATTGCGCCAAATAGTTTAAGATGGTGTTGCTTCATTTTTAAAATGTAGTTGTCTTTGGGAATCAACATATTGTGAATATTCGAATTTTTGCAGACGAAGATTGATGTCAAGTTAGGCTAAATAATTCTGCTTCTTTACTTTCACGGTTGAACGTGGCAGCACTGACAAAAATGTGAAAATGAAATACCATGGTTCTATTTGGTCAAATGGAAACATACGCAATGATATATATACTTAAACATTAGAATTCAGTTTTTTTTTATTAACAATTCCTCCGCGTGCCGTTTGTGCAGTGTTTGGAAGTAGTAGACTCCAAATTAAAAAAAAAGAAACGTTGGTGAGAAACCAGCAAAAAGTAAACTAAAATATATTGCGCCAAATAGTTTAAGATGGTGTTGCTTCATTTTTAAAATGTAGTTGTCTTTGGGAATCAACATATTGTGAATATTCGAATTTTTGCAGACGAAGATTGATGTCAAGTTAGGCTAAATAATTCTGCTTCTTTACTTTCACGGTTGAACGTGGCAGCACTGACAAAAATGTGAAAATGAAATACCATGGTTCTATTTGGTCAAATGGAAACATACGCAATGATATATATACTTAAACATTAGAATTCAGTTTTTTTTTATTAAAAATTCTTCCGCGTGCCGTTGTGCAGTGTTTGGAAGTAGTAGACTCCAAATTAAAAAAAAGAAACGTTGGTGAGAAACCAGCAAAAAGTAAACTAAAATATATTGCGCCAAATAGTTTAAGATGGTGTTGCTTCATTTTTAAAATGTAGTTGTCTTTGGGAATCAACATATTGTGAATATTCGAATTTTTGCAGACGAAGATTGATGTCAAGTTAGGCTAAATAATTCTGCTTCTTTACTTTCACGGTTGAACGTGGCAGCACTGACAAAAATGTGAAAATGAAATACCATGGTTCTATTTGGTCAAATGGAAACATACGCAATGATATATATACTTAAACATTAGAATTCAGTTTTTTTTTATTAAAAATTCTTCCGCGTGCCGTTGTGCAGTGTTTGGAAGTAGTAGACTCCAAATTAAAAAAAAAGAAACGTTGGTGAGAAACCAGCAAAAAGTAAACTAAAATATATTGCGCCAAATAGTCTAAGATGGTGTTGCTTCATTTTTAAAATGTAGTTGTCTTTGGGAATCAACATATTGCGAATATTCGAATTTTTGCAGACGAAGATTGATGTCAAGTTAGGCTAAATAATTCTGCTTCTTTACTTTCACGGTTGAACGTGGCAGCACTGACAAAAATGTGAAAATGAAATACCATGGTTCTATTTGGTCAAATGGAAACATACGCAATGATATATATACTTAAACATTAGAATTCAGTTTTTTTAATTAACAATTCCTCCGCGTGCCGTTGTGCAGGGTTTGGAAGTAGTAGACTCCAAACTAAAAAAAGAAACGTTGGTAAGAAATCAGCAAAAAGTAAAGTAAAATATAGTGCACCAAATAGTCTACGATGGTGTTGCTTCATTTTTAAAATCTAGTTGTCTTTGGGAATCAACATATTGCGAATATTCGAATTTTTGCAGACGAAGATTGATGTCAAGTTAGGCTAAATAATTCTGCTTCTTTACTTTCACGGTTGAACGTGGCAGCACTGACAAAAATATGATCCTGGCCTGATAGCTTTTAAGGTAAGCAGTTTTAAGATAAGAATAGACCTGAGACAAGAAGACAATTTTTTTTTTTTTGATGTACTTGGTCAGAGCCGTATCCAATATTTTTGTTTCTCGGGAAGGGGAGGCTACACGAAAAAACTAAAAAATACGCTAAAAATTATATATTTGCATTTTTGTTATGTTTTTACGAGTCAGACAAATATTTTGAGGGTTGGGGGTTCAACCCACCCCCCTTGGATACGGCCTTGTCCTTGGTATTTTAAAGGAATTTAGAAACTCTACAAAAAGCCTAACAAAATTGGTAGATCAAAATGCACAAGAGAAAGTATTAACCACCTGTAGAGTCTTTCGCATCATATTTACCGAAAGTCTTAATTAGTGAATCAACACGAAACAATGATTGTAATCAATTGCAGACCCATATTTACGTAAAATCAAATCTTGGTTAAGTAACCTTGACATGGTTGAAAAGGAGGCGTGCGACCGATTGGAAGCTACCTGATTTCGCACCAATATCACAAGATAGATAGCTATAGCCCAGAAACCAAGATTAGAAGCAAGGGGATATCCACTTTGCAATTTCTTGTATACTAGGTGACGTACGTCAGACTGCTACTACTACTACTACTGAATACTCACTGCAGCACCAAGCCACCTGAGGTCAGCAGCTACGCACGCTCCTCCTCCATCCCAATCTATTCAAAGTCCCCCTCTTTAAACTCTCCCAAGAAGTTACTATTTCCTTTAAATCTTTCCTTGCGACATCCTCCCACCCCAACCGGGGGAAATCTGCTTTTTTAGGCCTTGACAATTGTCCCATTGTGACAATCTTGGGAATCTGTCATCTTTCATCCACATTGTTTTGTCGCAAATTTGCCGCACATGACGAAAGTGTGCCACGCGTGGGGGAAACTGGTAGCATTCTGGAATGGCAAGAAACCAGATGGCGGTCGAATAGACAAATAGGGTCTTCGTATTTTACATATAAGTGCACATGAGATCAGTCATTTTAATCTTTCATCGTAAATTAATATCATTTTAAATTAAGAGGCTTCAACACTAGAAAATGAAGAAGACGCATGGCAAATTACGCATACAGGAATTTATTCCTGGGGGGGAAGGGATTAAAAAAATTATTTAAAAATGTAAGAAGTCAGGCGCAAAATTTCTAAGTCTGGAACTTTTTGGGGAAATCTGGGACTTGTGCACATACCTCAACCTATATACGATCTCAAATTATGTTGTCTCTTTCGTTACAATCAGAAAAATTCTTCAAAGGATTTTTCAGCAATTTTTAAAGCTTGGGGGGAGGGCAGACAAACCGCACTTTAGAGTAAACGAAGGGCCCTTCAAAGCTGTACATTTTAAAATTTGTGGGCTTGAATATTAAATTTTCCAAAAATTATCTCAAAATCAGCCAAAAAGTGACCAGCTAAAAGCTAAGTATCAAGGTAGGGCTAATCACCTTCCCAAGGAGGCCTCCGTTTTAAAACTATAACTTGTAAGTATCATGAACTTAGTGGGCCGGTTTAGCATATGATTTTTGAAAAGTTCTAAAAGGAAATAGCTAAAAATTTACGGTAAATTTTTCGCAATTCATATTATTGACTTACGAATAAAGTAAACGTACCACTCGATGCCTTTTTCAATGCTCTTTACAAATATAATAATCATTTTTGTCGGAAATGAATTTTACCCCCACCCCTATATATACCAATTCAGTGTATGTATTTGCACATTAGGGGGTGGGGTGGGGATAAATTTTATTTCTGATGTAAAAGAGAGGTAATTTTAAACTTTACCAACCCCCCCCCCCCCCTAATGTGCAAATATATACCCTGAATTGGTATATATAGGGGTGGGGGTAAAATTCATTTCCGACAAAATGATTATTATATTTGGAAAGAGCATAAAAAAAGGCATCGAGTTGTATGTTTACTTTATTCGTAAGTTAATAGTATGAACTGCGAAATTTTGTACCAAATTTACTACGTAATTTGCAGGAATTAAAAGTAAAACTTCCTTCTCGAAGCGTAACAGAAAAAAACTAATATTGTAATATGTGACTTAATTTGCAAAATCCGAAAGGCTTAAATTCTCTTTAAGATCACTTTAATCAAAGATGCACATTTTTTACGTGATAACAGGCTATTACAAAAAAAAAAAAAAAAAAAAAAAAATCGAAAACACTATTTATTATTTACTAGTGAGATATCATTTTAAAACAATGACAGAATCTGTAACACTTCATTAGTGCAGTTTTTTTTTTGTAGCGGAAATGTAGGAAAATTCGGACGTGCAAATCCTCTCAAAACCAAAACCATCTCTAACAGTCGGCCTTGCGGTATCAAAGTCCGGTTTTACATGCACTTGTTCTATAGTAATTCCGCATGTCCAGTTCCTGTTTTACACACCTTTTCTTCTGTCAGGAAGATGATGCAACATCAGTACGGATGCCCTCTGTCAAAACATAGCAACTAAACAAAAAATCAAATTTGAATTAACGATGGGCTTCCCTTGATCCCGACACGGCCGAAGGTGCAATCAGAATTTTTCTATCTACTAACAAAAACCATGTCTTTTTAATATACATTCCATTTTCAATTTTGCAATTTAGTATTTTAATTTCAAAGGCATTTCAAAGGTTTTATGTATAAATAAATTTATTTAATTTTATGACTTTATAACTATCATCAGTCATTGGTGCATCTCGATTCTTGTTCGAAGAGCATCAGGGAAGCCAGCAACCACGCAAAGATTAAATGATAAAAACGGGAAGGTGTCAGGACATCGACACGTCAGGACCACTACCATTAGGACATCCACAAAATCCGTCATAACATCGACAGTCATAACATCGACACGTCTGGACATCGATAGTCACAATCGCTACCCGTCAGAACGTCGACAGTTAGACGAAAGTTAGATGAAATGGTAGCACCCCCATAAAAACAAGTTTTTCACATGATAGTTAACTGTTAAGGCTTACAAAGAACAAAATTTATCATAAATCTAAAGAGGGAGGGGCCTCGTAAATCCCATGCTCTACGTACCAAACTCTAGCTTAAGTGTTTTCAAAATTGTACTGATTGTCATAATCCTTTGGAAATGAATACCTTCATAGAAGTGTATTTTCTTCGATATCCATAAAATATATAAGAGGGCGATAGCTCTTCATATTTAGGGCCCATAGACTTCTTGTATTTAGTTTTTATTCTGTTGGTTTCAAGGTCTAACGTAATTCTTTACTATCAAATCAAATGAATTATATTTTAGATTTAATTGTCTGTTCGTTTCTCATTTGTTTATATAGATGTAAATTATAAACTTAGCAGATATGTGTTGAAGAACGAAACGCGCGACTGTGGGAGAGCGTGACCTTTGACCCGTTGAGCTTGAAGCTAGTAGCGTTTGAGAGGTTCTATGATGCCTTAAATATAGTGGATATACCCTATCCTTATTTTGTGTCTTATTATTTATCGGCCTCATTTTGGCCAAAATTATGTTATGGGGGACAAAATGGCGGAAAATATTAGTTTCATGATGCGTTATCTCTTCTGCTTCTTAAAAAGGGCAATAAATATAAAAAAATTGAATGAACCTTTCTCTAATTTCCACAGCAATTGGTTCGACATGAAAAAACATTTCCGAGGAAGTTTTAGACACATTGATATTTCATATAATTTCATAATTGTTTGAGGGAGCAAGACTTTATCAGTTAAATTCTGTTCTGTGGGGATAGCCACTAATCCTCCCCTTTTTGTTAAAGGCATATAAGAATATTTTTGTTTTCTGTTTTGAGGTTCTCAGACTTGTTGAACTTCATGGCATAATTCTCACAGTGGTGGGTCCAGAGGGGGGGGGGGCCCGCGCCCCCCTATTGTAGTCTAAAGTTGTGTAATTTACTTAATTAACTCAAGTTTGCGTTAATTAAACTTGCTCCTAACGCAAGTTTATCCGATGAACCTATTTTACGCCCCCCTCCAAAAATTTTTTTTCGGATCAACCTATTTTGCCCCCCCCCAGGGCCGTATCCAGGATTTTTGTTCAGGGGGGTTTTACTAATTTTTGACTTTTTTGGGGGTGGTTTTACTAATTTTTGACTCAGTTTTCGACTAATTTTACTGATTTTTACCTAGGTTTTAGTAATTTTTGACTTATTTTCGAGTCGGTCAAAAATTTCGGGGGGGGTGGGGGGGGGTCAAACCGGGTAAACCCCCCTGGATACGGCCTTGCCCCCCCCCCCCCCCCCCCCCCTAAAAAAAATCCTGGATCCGCCCCTGAATTCTCATGAAGATCACATTCCTTAAAGGGGATATTTCTTCCTTTTTTCAAAAATTATACATATTTTAAATAACTTTAAATTTATATATTTGACATATTTGGAATCAAAATACAGATTAAATTTGATTGATTTATGTATTCTATAGAAATTTCTGTTTTTTTAGAGTCTCGGTTAGTAATGACAAGGGTCGCCATTTACTTACCATTGAATAGCGTCGATGGTCTGAAAAACCACAGGTTATTCGAAAACGTGTCACCAATTTCAATCAGCCCATGATATCTGAGGACACAATTAAGTTGAACAACGTCAAATTTTAGTAAGAATTAAAAAGAGAGAGGGAGAATTGCAGGAGGAGAAATGGAGTGGAGCAAGGCAGAAATTGTTGGGAACATCGATCTAAAATTTACTGAAAGCGAAACGCCAAGTGGAGGACAATTAAAACAGCCAGCCTCCCCCCCCCCCCACATGGAGGACTAACAATTAAAAAAATTCAACTATTAACAAAGTTTATATAAATATAAAATATATTTTATAATATTTTTAGAAATTAAACTTGCAAAATTTAACTTAATATAACTACACAAATTTTATATAAATAAATAAGTTTAAGAAATAAAAATGTAATAAAATAAATATTGATAGCATCTGTAAGCCTCCTTCGTAACCTATTTTAAAGGAGTGAAAAACTTATTGCAATTTTGAATGACAAAACCCAGAATTCTAAACAAAATAAATATTTAGACAACCTTTCTTCATTAAATCTCATGGATCTGTCTCTCAGCTGCTGGAAAACACCATGTGGATACATATGGTAAGCAGTGGAGCTCTTAATTGCAGAAACAAATTTTCGCATCTGCAAAATGTATTAAATGGTACTGCCCTTTTGTTATTATCGTGTTTCCTTCTCAGAAAGCATTCATAAGGAATTGCCCAAACCCTAACTCATAATGATAATTCCCTAATCAAAATTAGTCACAATTAATCAAGTCAAAACAAGTCAAATTAGTAGAGTCAAATCAATCAAAATTAGTCCCTAATCAAGTCAAAAATTAGAACCATACCTAAAAATAAGTCTTCTAAACAATTGGTGACAAAGTGTGTGACCTTTCGGAAGCAATTGGAGTTAACCCTTTTTTTCTTCCTGCTGTTCATCACAAATTCCTTATAGTCAACTGCTGTCCAACTATGATTCAGCGTTTCCACGTGATTCACTTTACCCTCTATATCCATTTTATATCCAAAAAAATTATCTGAAGTATATGGCAAATTAATTCTGCACTCTGATTCACATAGTACGCATGTACGGATCTTGGTACAGGTTCTTAGGCACTTGATTTGTACCGAGTGAGCGCTCTGAAACCCACAGCAACTACAATGGTACTAAAATGTAATTTGGCTTCAAACTGTTTTTTCGCCAAGGCAATCTTTGCTGATGGTAATGACATTGGTTTCGACGCTGTTGTACTTTCCACAAATACATAACTATAGCAGTTCTCTGTTCCCAAAACTGTTGTGCAACAAGGAGTATCAATTGGAGGAGGGGATGTTCCCCCCTCCCCTTAGATTTTGAAAAATTACTTTTTTATATCTTCAATAAAGTAACGAAAACAATAATTTTCCCATTAGATTGAAAAATTCAAACAGAACAAAATCCTTGCACCCCCCCCCCCGTATGTTTCCGTAAATTAGTTCCACTGCAGGCAATTATGGGGGAGTGTGAGGGCGAAAGGACATTCAAAACAGTAAAATTCTATTGATTAGATTTGTTTTACTTTTGCATAAATATTTTAGATATATGTTGCACTTTTTTGAATCAAAATCCTACAAGTGTTTTCAGTAATTGGGATTAAAGAGCCAAAGTGATCCCGTGGCAAACTTTGTGGCTCAATAAAATATTAAAGTATTCAAATAATAATTTTATGGTTTTGCATAATGAATGGATTATTAAAGAAGACTTAAGTTTCCCTAAATAGTTAGTTGAACAGTTACTTCATATACATTTTAAAATTAAAAACTGATACCAAATAGATGTGTTTATGATATAATCTATGTAAGAATCAATGCTCTGGAAAAACTTAATTTTTTTCATTATTATTTTATGGAGGAGATTAAAGAAGTTTAATAAAAGATCTAAAGCCGAACTGGCCAGCCATGACAGAAAACACAAAGAAATAAATATAAAGACGATAAATGGGTCTATAGCCAGTAAATAAAAACGAAGAAAAAAAACAAAAACGAATATTTCGCCCGTATCTAACAAGGCGTCTTCAGCGTAGAAAAAAACAACTAAAACTCAAAAATATATATAAAACTAAAATAGACTAACCTAAAATATATAATATAAAATTACCTAAGGTTTACAATTTGAAGCCACCTTCGTGAAAACACCTCACAAAAGTAATGATTAGACATTTTAAAATAGCAAATGAGATAGGAATAAGTTATTGCGAAATCATTTTATGCAAAGCCTCTGATGCTGCTATTCACTTAGGTTAATTCACTTAACTAAACCCTGGATATTTTGCAATACTTTATTTTTAAATATGGGTTCATTTTTTAAAATAATATCATAAATAGGATCAATATCTATATTCCCAGTATCTCTATTAATTGATAAACCTGCAAAAATATGTTTTTTATTTCTAATGCTTCAATAGCCCATTGAGTGAAACCTTTATCGCAATCGCGATAAATTAGGCAGCGCAATCGCGCTGCCTAAGTAAAGAACGATGTTGGCAAAATGTATTATTTATTATTATTATTTTTTTTTTTTTTGGTTTTAGACCAGGGCACTTCGTAACGAAGGAGTTGTCGTACAAACTTCGAAAAGGGCTCATTCAATTGGAAATTGGAGCGGCTAGTGCCCTTTTTAATAGTCGAAAGTGATTGGAAGGCAACTAACACCCCTTCCACGCCCACCACTTCCCCAAACACATCCAATCAAAATTTTGAGATGGCCATTTTGTTCAGCGTAATTGGTTTCCACATTGAAATTATGTTTTTGAGGAGGACACTCCCCCACAGCCCTCAGGGCAAGGGTTGTAAGTTATTCCTTGAGGGCATATAAGATTTTTATAGAAATCATTGTCGTAGAAACTTCAAAAAGGCTTATTCGATTGGAAATTCAAAGGAATAGTGCCCTTCTTAATAGTCGAAAGTGATTGGAGGGCAACTAGCCCCCCTCTCACGCCCAAACACATCCAATCAAAATTTTGAGATAGCCATTTTGTTCAACGTAGTTGAAAGTTCTGAAAATTAGGACTTTGGGGATGACAAGCCCCCCCCCCCCAAACCCTCAGGGCAAGGGTTATAAGTTATGCCCTGGGGGCATATTTGGTTTTCATAGAAAGTGTTGTCGTAGAAACTTCAAAAGGGGCTCATCCGATTGGAAATTGAAATGGCTAGTGCCCTTTTTAATAGTCGAAAGTGATTGGAAGGCAACTAACACCCCTTTCACGCCCACCATTTATCCAAACACACCCAATCTAAATTTTGAGATAGCCGTTCTGTTCAACGTAGTTGAAAGTTCTGAAAATTATGCCTTTGAGGATGACAACCCCCCACAGCCCTCAGGGTAAGCATATGGGGGCATATGAGGTTTTTATAGAAAATGTTGTCGTAAAACTTCAAAAAGGGCTCATTCGATTGAAAATTGAAAGGGCTAGTGCCCTTTTTAATACCTGAAAGTAATTGGAGGGCAACAAACCCCCCTCTCATGACCAGCATTTCCCCAAACACATCCAATCAAAATTTTTAGATATTCATTTTGTTCAACGTAGTTAAAAGTTCTTAGAATTAGGTCTTTTAGGATGACAACCCCCTCAGAGCCCTCAGGCCAAGGGTTTTAAGTTATACCTTGGAGACATATAAGGTTTTTATAGAAAGTGTTGTCGTAGAAACTTCGAAAAGGGCTCATTTGATTGGAAATTGAAAGGGCTAGTGCCCTTTTCAATAGTCGAAAGTGAATGGAGAGCAACTACCCTTCCTCTCACGCCCACCATTTCCCCAAACACATTCAATTAAAATTTTGAGATAGCCGTTTGTTCAACGCAGTTGAAAGCTCTGGAAATTATGATTTTGAGGATGACGAACCCCCCAAATCCCTCAGGGCAGGGGTTGTAAGTTATGCCCTGGGGGCATATAAGGTTTTTATAGAAAGCTTCTTCGTAGAGACTTCAAAAAGGGCTCATTCGATTGGAAATTGAAAGCGCTAGTGCCCTTTTTATTGTCCGAAAGTGACTGGAGGGCAACTAACGCCCCTCTCAAGCCTTTCATTTCCCCAAACACATCCAATCAAAATTCCCACGCTCATTTTTTTCCCGAAGTCATTCAATCAAAATTTTATGATATCCATTTTGTTCAACATTGTCGAAAATCTAATAAATATGTCTTTGAGGATGACTTAATCCCCTATAGTTCCCGGGGGAAGGGCTGCAAGTTATGAACTTTGCCCATTGTTAACATATAGTATTGGTAAATGGGAAGCATACAGACGTTTCAGGAGGGATTTTTTTCTGGTGGGGGGTGGGCGGGGGATTTCCCAGCATTATGTAAAAAACGATAAGAAATTAAATAAAAAAAATAAGTTTTTTCAACTGACAGTAAGGAGCAACATTAAAACTTAAAACAAACAGAAATTTTTACGTATATGAAGAGGTTCGCCCCCTAGTTAATACCTCGCCCTTTACGCTAAAGTTTTTTTTAGTACTTTCAAAAGAGCTATCTATTCTAATTAACCGGCCTTTGTGATTCAAGGGTTTGTGATTCGAACAAAATTCGAACTTTAGCGTAAAGAGCGATGTATCGACTAGGGAGTGAACTCCCTAATTTACGTAATAAAAACATACAAATATAGAAGTTCGTTACGTAAGTTAATTCGTAAGATACGTCACAACAAAATTTCGAGAAAGCCATTTAGCCAAAACATTAAAATTAATATGCAATTTCATTCTAATTATTCATGTAAGGTGAGCCAAAATCAAAGTTGCAATAATTAAAAAATGTTCGGAAATTAAATAAAAAAACTAGTTTTTTGAACTGAAAGTAAGGAGCGACATTAAAACTTAAAACGAACAGAAATTATTCCGTATATGAAAGCGGCCGTCCCCTCCTCAACGCCTCGCTCTTTACGCTAAAGTTTGACTCTTTCACACAACAATATTTTTTAAAACAATAAAAAAAACTTTATCGTAAAGAGCAACCAAGTAACGATTTGGGTAACAAACTATATATATATAGTAATATTTGTTTTTCTAATAGACGTAATAGGATGATTTACAATCTTTACATAATTAGTATAGCTATTAATAATTTATGGTAGTATTACTAATTAATTTTTTTTGTTTCCTCCTAAAAATTTCCTCTCTCTTTTTCTTTGTTTTTGTTTTTCTTCTTTTGGTTTTCTTTGATCTCTTTTCGAATTTTTCTTTGCTTTTTTTCCTTTCTTCTCTTAAGTTTTGTCTTTGGTCTCATCCTCCTAAAACAGGTTTCCGTATGAAATGTAACGATTATAGATATCTGATAGCGGCTTAATTATAAGTACCTTAACCATAAGGAATCATGACTAATATATCCCCGGAGGTTGTAGGCTCGAACTTGAAACGGAAAGACCTGCCCAACTCAGAACTGCTTACAACAATGCAGAAGGCTTGAAGTAAATACTGTTGAGTTTATTTCATTCTAATTATTCATGTACGGTGAGCCAAAATCAAAGCTGCAATAATTCAAAAATGTTCAGAAATTAAATAAAAAAAACTAGTTTTTTGAACTGAAAGTAAGGAGCGACATTAAAACTTAAAACGAACAGAAATTATTCCGTATATGAAAGCGGCCGTCCCCTCCTCAGCGCCTCGCTCTTTACGCTAAAGTTTGACTCTTTCACACAACTATATTTTTTAAAACAATAAAAAACTTTATCGTAAAGAGCAACCGAGCAACGATTTAGGTAACAAACTATATATTTATAGTAATATTTGTTTTTCTAATAGACGTAATAGGATGATCTACAATCTTTACATAATTAGTATTGCTATTAATAATTTATCGTAGTATTACCAATTATTTTTTTTTGGTTTCCTCCTAAAAATTTCCTCTCTCTTTTTCTTTGTTTTGTTTTTCTTCTTTTGGTTTTCTTTGATCTCTTTTCGAATTTTTCTTTGTTTTTTTTCCTTTCTTCTCTTAAGTTTTGTCTTTGGTCTCATCCTCCTAAAACAGGTTTCCGTATGAAATGTAAAGATTATAGATATCTGATAGCGGCTTAATTATAAGTACCTTAACCATAAGGAATCATGACTAATATATCCCCGGAGGTTGCAGGCTCGAACTTGAAACGGAAAGACCTGCCCAACTCAGAACTGCTTACAACAATGCAGAAGGCTTGAAGTAAATACTGTTGAGTTTATTTCGAGCCAAAGTACCATAAGTAAAAGCCCTTACAGGAGTCTGCTATGGCACGAGCAAGATACCTTGAGATAGGAAGATACCTTACTATTACTACTACTAACAGCTCACTTCGGAACCAAGCCACCTGAGGCCAACCCAGCTACGCAAGCTCCTTCTCCTACCAAATCTATTCAAAACCCCCCTCTTTACAACATCCCAAGAAGTTTCCATTTCCCTTAAATCTTTCCTTACGACATCCTCCCACATTCAAACGATAATTATCTTCAAATTATTATTTGGATCCTTGCTCACGATCTCTCGTGTCACTCTAACTTCTCCTATAGCCGGCTTTTTCCAAGACAAATGCTAAAATGAACCAAAATTGGCATATTAATTATATAATTATTTAATGAAAGAAAGGTTCGATCCTCTTACAATTCTCTATGAAACGAGAAACTAGAAAACTAGATTATAAGGTGGGAGGGAGTTTCTGATTTTTTTAAACACATCAAAAATTTGTTTATATGAATTTTTGTAACGTTTTTACGACTCGGACATTTTTTTTTGGGGGGGGGAGCTCAAATCCTCTAACTCTCCCCCCTGGATACGGCCCTGACTGAACTGTAAAATGTCGGTGGTTGCAATGTTGTCGTAGAAAATTCTATTCCAGATCTTGTAAGTTTCAATCATGTCACTAAAATAAAAACTGTAAGCCGAAGTTGGTAATGGGAGCCTCTGGTCCAGTTTTTTGCAAGAGAGGTGGGTTAAAGTTGGGTCGAATTTCGTCATTTTACGCAGTAAGCGTTCAATCGAGTCATTTTACGCGTCCTTATCGCCAACTGGGCCCTCATACTAGGATCTTTTTTTTTATTTACTTCATTTGGAAGTGGATTTGTAACACGGTGTCTGGCAAGGAAAGCTCTGCTGTTTCTACAGACCAGATTGTATGTAAATTTATCTGTAAACTTGTAATAACTGCGTAAAATTAGAAACTATGTAAACTTATAAACATTGTATATACACTTATAAACTTATAATTCTATTAGCTTATAAAATCTGTATACTTATAAACATTTTTAACTTATAATTCTGTAAGCTTATAAAATCTGTAAACTTATTAACATTATCAACTCATAATTCTGTAGGCTTATAAAATCTGTAAACTTATAAACTTGTTTATGTAAAAATACCTATTGTAAACTTTTCTGTAGCTTATTCTTTTCCTTCTTTATCCTTTCCTTGTGTCTTCGCACTTTTTCTTCTTTTCTTTAGCCTTCAATTTTTAAACAAAGACATCTATATTTGGCTTTTTTGTACTGTTCATTTCTGGTCTTATTTATCCATTTATGGTGATTTTTGTTCATTTGAAGTTTGAATTATTATTTTACTTTATTTCTGCTCTTTTTGGTTCATTGGAGCTCTTTACTAATGTTTGAAAATCTTCTTTTTCTGTTCTTCTTCTTCTTGTTTAAAAAAATCTTCTTCTTCTTCTTTTATTTGAAAAAGTTTCGTTTCATTCAAAAAAGAGGAAGCTTCATTTAATGGTCTATTTAATGGGTTGTGGAAAAAAAAAATTAACTTAGCCTACGCAATTTATATTTTTTTAAACTTATTTTAACATTCCTCTTCAAACATATTTATAGCTCATACTTTTCTTCTTTAAAAGCATCAAATGGTCAAGAAAGAATAATACTATTTAGGGGCCAGTCATCCAAATAATACTTTTTGGGGGCCGGAATAATACTATTTGGGGGCCGTTAAAACCCATTCAAGGAACTCGTGTTCTCTTTTATGACAGCTCGAAAAATAAGATGACATTGGTAAGTGAATTGTGACTATAAATTTCATTTGGGGTTTCACGTACTCAAACAAGGATAAAAAGGAGCCATTGTTAGCGCATATGGAGCCATTGTTAGCGCATAGGAGTTAGCGCATAGGAGTTAGCGCATGTTAGCGCATTGTTAGCGCATATATGCCATTGTTAGCGCATAGGAGCCATTGTTAGCCATTGTTAGGGCGTCGAATCGATGTTTCAGTCGCTGGGTTTTTTTTACAGGGACAAGTAGGAAGCTTGTCGGCCAACCTTGCTGCGGTGGAGATCAAACCCGGGGCCTGTATTGCCTAGCAGCACTCAAACAAACCCCATACACGCGGGAATTGTTCTGAAAAAAAGGGGGGCAGTAATAATTTTTTTTTTATAATTCGAATAAGCAGTGCCGAGAAATTTAGGAAAATTTAGGACTTTCGAAGGGGGATGAGGCCCTTCCCAAGAAAGATTAGTTTTATCAACCTAGATAATTTTACTTTTGTGTGGTCAATTGATCGGACAAATGTATGCCTCTAGAACCTATGGCTTGTTTTGTTTGTTTTGTTGTAAGTTAATTTGTTGATAAAATTTAAACAAGTACAAAAAAGGTCTATTTTTTATCGAATGTCGTAAAGCGGTAAACAGATTTTCTGATCGAATAAATATAGATTTTTTTTATGTCTATTTGAAGTCATGTCACCGTTTTGCGGTTTATATTTAATCGTTTTTGGTGTAAAATCTGAGTCTGACTTTATAAATACTCTTAAGGTTTGATTACTATTTTTTGAGTTCTTTTTGGTGTTTTATTTTTGTCTTGTTTTATGATGAATTGCATTTACAAAATCCAATTTGTAACTCCTCCAAATTCTTGGTCTGGTCGCAATATGTAATGAAAACAGTTTTAAAAATGGTAGCCATAGATTCATCAGTGTTAGACAAAATCGTTAGATGATATTGTGTTTGAAGTCGCCGGTGTTCTGGGTTTAAGCCTAACGTACCTTACTGATATTGAAAGTTGCATGCCTCTGCTTCTATCCGTCATTTAGCTGTCGGTTCTGTAAAGCTATCCACGAAAATACATTTATAGAAACGCTATCAATATTATATAACAAATTCTCGCCTCCTATTTCCCCCATTAGCAAATCTATCAATAACACTTTCTACACTTATGTCAATATCACGGTGAACATGAAGAAGGGCAAGTCCGGTGAGTCTTTCCTCCGTCATTTTATTTCTTAGCCACGTTTTCAATCTGCTCAAGGTAGAAAAACTTCGTTCAACAGATGCCACACTGACAGGTAGGGTCATGAGAATCTGCAAGAGCGCTGAAATATTCGGGAAAATATCAGCATCGCAGTTCTGTTTCTGTAAAGTTTCCCCTAGTGTTTCAGGTATTCTACCTGTGCCTGCATTGCTTTCTCTCAGACGAAGCCACCGAGTTTTCCATATTGTCGCTTCTCCGGCCAGGGCAGATTCACAAACCGATTGGGAGGGGAAACCCATTACTGACCAGTATTGCTGTGACAAGTCATGAATCGTATTAGCGAATTGTTGTTTGTTCGTTTCCATACAATTTATTGGCAAGAAAATACCGAGCTTAAAAGTGTCCAGCGTTTCAACGGAAAAACGGCTTTCTAAGTCCGAAATGATTGTGTCCAACAGGGGAATAAAAACTGACCGTCTATAATATTCCTCGTGTGAACTGAATGGTACATTAATCCGATTCGTTTGCTTTTTCGCTATCCTTGGGACTGTTATTTCTAAACCTAGCTCGGTTGCCACTTTAGTTACCTCATCAAATGTGTTTTTAAGCTCGCTTTCGCTCTCCCGACGCTTGACTTGCAGCTGGGTAAGAAGGTCCTTAACATGGCTTGCTGCAGACGCGAGGTCTAAGCTCTTCTTCTGAAATAGCCGACTGAGCGGTAAAATTAGTCCAGATATGTTACTAAGAGAGTAAATGGTTACTATCAGGTCGGAGGATGTGACAGCAGTCAATAAGGATTTTGCTTTTGCTCCAGTTGTGCATTCTGCCCAGCCGCTGATGATTCTCCATCAATTCTCCATCATCTCTATGGTCACGAAGAGCAATGTTCTGTCGACCCAAGAAAACAATTGATTCTACAATTGGCTTCAATCTCGCTCTGTTTTCCTGCACTTGTTGGCTACGTTGTTCGTTTACAAGGCTTAAAATGTTGGTTTCAGGGTTGTCATATTTTAGAAGGAAATGTTTGCCTGCATCAACTGAATCGCGGTGATTATTTTCATGAGACACCAAGTCACCGTCTTTTCCAGTTAGCTTAGCAAAAGTCACGAGGGGCTTCTTTACCAACTTTTGCAATTGATTGGAGCCTCCAACCCCTCGAACGTTAAACAAAACACAATATTTACAGAATAAGCCCCTCATCTTATTTGAAAGTACTAGCCAATGAAATTCTTCCAAGCGAGTACGATTGAAAAATCTCTTTTCGTCCCTGCCCCGCTTCTTGTGAACTGAATAGGGGAAGCTGTAGTTAGACGTCGGAATCCACGGGTTCTGAAGCAATTGATATCGCGTACGATCATCCAGTTTTTCGAGTCTATCGATATAGCTTCCGATATCATTTTCGTAGAAAGTGCTTATATTTTCGATGTTTGTGTTAGGCTTGGGGTACACTCTTCGATTGATGCTAACGAATCATGCACTACCTCACTATTAGTCAAAGCGCTGGAATCACTACTAACACTGTAACTCTCATTATTTCTATCTTCAGTTACGGCGTCCACTCGCCTAGCTTTAGCTTCCGAACCAAAAAAGTTGTCGAGAGTCATCTGCTTTCGCTTCGACATCATAACTGGTTAATATTATCCAAAAATTGTATACTTTTCAAACCCTTCTAGAATCGCGACTAACCCTAAGGCGTATGTGTTATCGGAGTCATTTCAAGATTGTTGCTTGGTTATTGAACAAGAAACAGGTTTTGACGCGCACACTTTTTGAAGCTTCAACGATTTACGAGATGACAAGCTTCAAAATGCCTTGTAAGTTTGGGTGACACCAAACACTCTAGACAATTCCCTAAAGACTTAAGGCAGACAGACCAAGTGTCGTCCGATCCTTTTCAAAGATGCGTTGATCCAAGCGTTGATATCGCAATCAAGTCACAGAAAATCTAAAGATAGAACTTTTTGCCCAAGCAAGGGGGGGGGGGGCGATCGCCCCCCCCCCACCCCCCTGGATCCGCTACTGTAATTCAGGTACATTAATGGTCGATGAACATCGGTATTAATGTATATCGAGACGATTCTCTTTCTGCAACTTGAATCGACAAGATTGCTAGAATTTGAGAGGACAGTTTTCAAGAACTTGGAAATAACGTAGTTAGATGTGTACCTTGGCAGCTCTAAAATCAGTTGATGTAGAGAATCAATATTTTGGGAATTAGCCGTCTTTATGGGAATTATCTTGATTATTTGCTAAAAACTCATTTATTTCCATGGAAATATGTAAAATAAATTTATGAGGCGTGTCTGATGTTGATTTCTTCAGAGAATTTTGAGTTGACTCACACTAGCAGTATCCTTGCAAATGTCTTTTTCAGGATTTATCTTTAATGGCTCAAGATTTGGATATTAAAAACGATTTCGTGGAATGTCTTTAATAAATGTGAACCTTTATAGGTAAATAAATTGTTTAAATAATTTTTTTTTCTTTTTTTCCCCCGGAGCTTGCGGCGCACTGGAAAATCATAGAGAGCTGTTTAATGGCTAATTTTAAATGAATTTGATGTATTTAAAACCCTTTTTGTAATTCGCAAAAATGATTTTAAAAATAAAATTACGGAGCTAGGCTGTCAGTATTTCAAAGTAGGTAGGTTGTTGATATTTCAAAGCAGGTAGGTTGTTGATGTTTTTAACTAGGTAGGCTGTTGATGTTTCAAACTAGGTAGGTTGTTCATGTTTTAAACTAGGTAGGTTGTTGATGTTTTAATTTTGGTAGGTTGTTGATGTTTTAAACTAGGTAGTTGTTGATTTTGTAAGTAGGTAGGTTTAAAATAGGTATGTTAGGTTAGGTTATCAAATGAATTATCAAATTTATCGAAAGTATTATCAGTTTTTATAAGGAATTATTAAAAAAAAAAAAAAATTAAGCATTTTAATATGTTATGTGTTATTCTTATGTTTTATAGTTGTGACGTTGTTCTCAGGCTCAGCTTCCGAATTTTATTCTGTGTAATGCCCGATCGTTAACAAAAAAGTTGATGAGTTAGAGATACTGCTAACAGAAGTCAGTGTTCTTATTGCCGCAGTTACCGAATGCAGGGATATCAATGACGAAATGGGTAGAATAAAAGGCTATACTAGCTACTTCAACACTAGCCGTGATAGAGGCTTGAGTAGAAAAGGTGGTGGCGTTGGTATTTATATTCGAAATGACATTTCGTCTAAGTCGTTAAACATACCAACCGATTCGTGTCACAAAGTTGTCTAGGTAGAGTGCAAGCCATCCAAACTATCAAAACAGTTCTCCTGTTTGATAATTGCATCTGTGTTTTACCCAGAGAGTGCAAAGAATAGGAAAGAGCTTATCAGCCACTTACAGACCGTCGTGCCCGTGCCGATCCTGTGCCCATGCCGTGTCGTAACTCCGTCGTGCCCATGCCGATCCTGGCTTCATAATAGCTGGCGATTTTAACCAGACAAACAGACAATGGGTATCTAGTATCCTTGATCTGAAGCATGTAGTTACCATTGCTACACACCAGAGTGGCAGTACTCTAGACCTAATTTTTACAAACATGAGTGACAATTATTACTCCCCTCGGTCGTTAGGTCCTCTCCAGAGTTCAGATCATTATGTAATCCTCTGACAAGCCAAAAATAACCAAACGAAGCCAAAGAAAACCAAAGTGACTATTCGTCCGCTTAACCCTCAATCAATCTGCGATTTTGGTCGGTGGATCGGGACTTACTACTTCGACGACCTGTGTTCTGTAGTAAACCTGAATAGTAAAGTTCAGCAGTTTAACTCTTTACTGTTAGAGATGTTTTTCCCCACTAAGGTTGAAATGGTAAGTGAGTCCGACAAGCCAAGGTTCGCAAGCGATCTCAAACGAATGATCAACATGAGGTGCAAGCTGCACAGTTCCGGACAAATGGCTGCGGTGGCGCAACTTAGAAATCGAGTCGTGGCCGTCAATCCTTTCAAGCGAAGAAATTATGTTCGGAAAAAGGTAGTACCCCTTCTCCAAATTAGCAGTCGGAAGTGGCATTCCACAGTGAAACAGATTACTGACAAGTCAGTAAACAGTGAGCTAAAAATACCCAAGCCTGACGGGTCTCTTACGAGCGCTTCAGTGGTGAACGAGCTCTTTGCTGGCATTTGTACCACCTACCCTTCAATTAAGAAGATCGAACTGGTTAATCTCATAGTCAATTGTGATACTGACGAAATAAAACAGTTTACCGAATTTGCTGTTTTTAAAGAACTTAAAAAGCTAAAACCGAAATTGCTATGACTTGCTAGCAAGTCATAGCAAGTTGCTAGGTCTTTGAAGACCAAAAACCAGATTTATTTTACCTTCTTATAATATCAGAGGCAACGCTACAGCGTTGCCTATAGTAAAGGCCATATGGTTTTGCAGTAAAGGACACAGTAGTAAGCTTGTATAAGATTTGAACGATACATTCAACTATACATTCACGCCTACAAGAATATGCTCAAAAGTGTATAAGATTTGAACGATACATTCAACTATACATTCACGCCTACATGAAACGGTATAAGATAATAGTGTATACAATATGAACAGTACATGAATTGCGCAAGAAAAACCCATGGCTGTGTCATTAAACTTACAAGTGAATATTTTAAAAGTTGGCACACTATAATGCATGTTATGAAACTAAAGTCAAGGTTTTTTAAACTTGGCAAGGTATAATGTGGTCAAACATGTTTTGAGAGTATGGTCGTAATAATATAATTTAAGGAGACAGGTTTTTTTCTGTTATTAATAAGAATTTCATAAGACCGTACATGGTGAGTTCACGTGCACAATTTTTTTCTTAAAAAACTGGTATGTTATATAGTAGTCAAACATGTTTTGGGAGCATGCATGAAATTATAGAACTCAACCAGAGTGGTTTTTCGAGGTAACATCCGTTTTTATTCGTCCTTGAAATTCCGTATAAAATGTTCATGCACTACAATTTAATTTCCATTATGTTTTAACATATCGAGCGTAGTACACTGAATATTATTAACTTTGAAACAATGGATATTTCTATTTTCAACGTGAGTATAGTTTACTGAATTTCTTAATGTATTTCCAGATAAAAAAGCATTTTACCAGTAAATTCAAATTTCAGGGGCATAGGCCCCCCTCCCCTCCAACAATACAAACCCTTAAAATATGATGTGTATAGTCGTTAGAAAACGCTAAGTATGCTTTTTTCTATTAAGTAAAACAACCCCCCCCCCCTCCATTGCTTTGTTACGACCATAATTCCTTACTTTTAGTTATTTCGTTCAAAAAATGTCCCTTTTTCTCAATTATCAAAAAAAAATCTTTTTTTCCTGGTCTAAATGGAAAGCTTCGGTGTTACAAAGGAAGTGACAGTTTTGGGAATCAAATTTCACACGCTTTTGTTATTATAAATTAATGGCATGTGCTTAATGAATTAGCAACAAGGATGTTCCTTGACAAAGAGAGAAAATTGTATTCTAGCCTCATTAAAGGAAATATATTCTATTTTCAATTGTATTCCATGATTAAGAAGGTTTTACGATGTGAAAAAAATAGAGTGCTACAAATATCAGAATCGACTTTATAGGGCAAATTATATTATGGGGGGAGATGTTTTTGAAATCCCCCTTCCCCCCAAACTCAAAATTTTACTTTAGAAGCCTTTTTAAATATTTCTAAAGTGTTAATAGATATAGAGTGCTACAAATATCAGAATTGACTTTATAGGGCAAATTATTTTATGGGGGGAGATGTTTTTGAAATCCC